>CM022299.1:639078519-639375996 GCA_011799875.1 Thinopyrum elongatum | reverse complement strand
GCGGCGCGGCGGCTCACAGCGAGGCGCTGGCGACGGCGATGGCGACGGCGACGACGACGGACGGCGGCGACGGCGGGGCGGGCCGGGGCAAGGGGCTTGGGCGCGGGGAGGGGCCGGCGCGGCGACGGCGTGGTCGGGGCAGGGCGCTGGGCGACGACGACGAGGTGCGGGAGGGCGGTGACGCGTCGAGGGCTCGGGGCAGGGGCGGCGCGGCGACGACGTCGGAGGCAGGGGCGACGACGATGACGGCGACGAGGAGCAGCGCTGGGGCGTCGAGCACGAACTGGCGATGGAAATCTGAAAATTTCCTAAGTGCTGGCTTATATAGCAAAGGCTTTGGTCCCGGTTAGTGGCACCAACCGGGACCAATGCCCTCCTTTAGTCCGCGGTTGGTGCCACCAACCGGGACCAAGGTCTTTTTAGCAGCCCAAAGGGCGGGAAGCAGGACCTTTGGTCCCGGTTGGTGGCACCAACCGGGACTAAAGGGCGTGCATTGGTCCCGTTGGTGCCACGAACCGGTACCATGCACCCCTTTAGTCCCGGTTGATGCCACCAACCGGGACAAAAAGCCTTGTGCTGCCCGCGTCGCGGCCAAAGTTTAGTCCCACCTCGCTAGTTGAGAGAGCTCGAGAGTGGTTTATAAGCGCTGCGCGCCCACTCTCTCGAGCTCCTCTCAACTGCAGGCTTTCGGGCCTAAACTCGCACTATGTGCCTGTGGGCCTACTGGGCCTGCTGCGGGCCTGAATCCTGGCCCATGGTTAGGTTTCTAGTCGTATTCAGGCCGTGGTGGCCCAGTAGGCGCACTTTTTTATTTTCATTTTGTTTTCTTTGTTGCTTATTTATTTTATTTTGTTTCTACTTACAACAAAATACTTACTGTTGCTATTTTTATTTATTTATTAAATTTTATTTTATTTTATATTGTTTCTACTTATTTATTAAAGTTTATTTTGTTTCTACTTATTTATTTTATTTTGTTTCTACTTATTTATTTTATTTTATCTTTTGCTTATTTTATTTATTTTATGAAAATTCTTTTTCTTTTAATGTTTGAAGAGAAAATACTTTGATAATTTTAGTTGCATAAATTTTATATAATTTGTTTCAATAATACAAGAGGTTTAAAAAGTTTTTTAGTTGATTCCTTTGGCTATTAAAGTTTCATTAAAGTTTTCTAGTTCATTCTTTTTCTATTAGAGTTTCATCAAAGTTTCTAGTTCATTCTTTTAGTTTATTATTTTTGCTATTAGAGTTCCATAAAAGTTGAGAGGGTTATGGCAAAAACTGGATGCACTTCGTGTACAAAATGGACAATCTCTTTCGAAGTATCAGGGTTTCGCGAAAAACTCATCTGTTACAAAGGGATTTTATTTTTTGAACTTATTTGAACTCCAGACTTTTTGTGTGCTCAAAATGAACCATTCAAAGCAACATCATCAATTTTCAACCCTTTCTGACTTCATCTGTTATTTTTCATGCTTTACTGATTTTTTTGAGCTAAATGACCCTGAAATTGAAAAGCACTTCAAATGAACTCTGAAGAGGTTGAAAATGAGCATGCTATCATCATTTCACCCACATAGCATGTGCTAAAAATTTGAGAGGGTTACGGCAAAAACTGGATGCACTTCGTGTACAAATGGACAATCTCTTTCGAAGTATCAGGGTTTCGGACAAAAACTCACCTGTTACAAAGGGATTTCATTTTTTGAACTAATTTGAACTCCAGACTTTTTGTGTGCTCAAAATGAACCATTCAAAGCCACATCATCAATTTTCAACCCTTTCTGACTTCATCTGTCTTCACTTTTACTTCGCTTGTGTCCTTTGCTTATTGCGCCGTAACCATGGATATTCTTCATCGCTTAACAGGGTGCTTGGGTCAGCCTTAACTTTGAAGGGAGGAATTTCATGAAACTTTTTCTAATCTTCAGACATGTCTGTCTTACCCTCCACTCCACGATGTCTCTTTTCCCTGAAAGAACTATGTGGCGCTTTGGCTCATCGTATGATGTATTCGCTTCCTTATCTTTTCTTTTCTCGGTTTGGTAGACATGTCCTTCACATAGAAAACCTGCGCCACATCATTGGCTAGGACGAATGGTTCGTCTGTCACCCAAGATTGTTCAGATCCACTGTTGTCATTCCGTAATGTGGCTCTACCTGTACCCGCCTCCTGACAGATTGACCCATTTGCACTTAAACAAAGGGACCTTAAATCATGTCCGTAGTCATGTTCCCTATGTCCCTATGTAACCATAATATGTGTCATTTCCCTCTTGGTTTGCATCAAAGCGGACACCACTGTTTTGGTTAGTGCTCTTTGATCTTGGGCGATCATGTAAAATGTATTCCCATTTATCTCGTATCCTTTGTAAGTCAATACAGTCGAAGATGGTCCCCTGGACAACGAGTACAACTCATCAGAAACAGTGTTGTCACCTCTGAGATGTGTTTCCAACCAACTGCCGAAAGTCCTGATGTGTTCACATTAATCCAGTCATCACACTGCTCCGGGTGTTTGGAGCGCAGAATGTTCTTGTGTCCATCGACATACGGGGTCACCAAGGTAGAGTTCTGTAGAACTGTGTAGTGTGCTTGAGACCAAGAATGCCCGTCCCTGCATATTATTGAGTCCCTCCTAGCGTGCCTTTTCCAGTCAGTCTCCCCTCATACTGCGATTGAGGGAGACCAATCTTCTTAAGGTCAGGAATGAAGTCACACACAAACCCAATGACATCCTCTGTTTGATGGCCCATGGAGATGCTTCCTTCTGGCCTAGCGGGTTACGGACATATTTCTTTAGGACTCCCATGAACCTCTCAAAGGGGAACATATTGTGTAGAAATACGGGGCCCAGAACGACAATCTCGTCGACCAGATAAACTAGGACGTGCGTCATGATATTGAAGTAGGATGGTGGGAACACCAGCTCGAAACTGACAAGACATTGCGCCACATCACTCCTTAGCCTTGGTATGATTTCTGGATCGATCACCTTCTGAGAGATTGCATTGAGGAATGCACATAGCTTCACAATGGCTAATCGAACGTTTTCCGGTGAGAAGCCCCCTCAATGCAACCGGAAGCAGTTGCGTCATAATCACGTGGCAGTCATGAGACTTTAGGTTCTGAAACTTTTTCTCTGCCATATTTATTATTCCCTTTTATTCGACGAGAAGCCAGACGGGACCTTCATACTGAGCAGGCATTCAAAGAAGATTTCCTTCTCTTTCTTTGGTAAGAGCGTAGCTGGCAGGACCTTCATACTGCTTTGGAGGCATGCCGTCTTTTTCGTGCCAATGTTGCAGGTCCTCCCGTGCTTCCTGTATCTTTTGTCTTTCCATACACGCCCAAGAAGCCTAGCAGGTTCACGCAAAGGTTCTTTGTCACGTGCATCACGTCGATTGAAGAGCGGACCTCTAGGTCTTTCCAGTAGGGTAGGTCCCAAAATATAGTATTCTTCTTCCACATGGGAGCGCGTCCCTCAGCGTCATTCGGAACAGATAGTCCGCCGGGACCCTTTCCAAAGATTACGTGTAAATCATTGACCATAGCAAGTACGTGATCACCGGTACGCATGGCGGGCTTCTTCCGGTGATCTGCCTCGCCTTTGAAATGCTTGCCTTTCTTTCGACATTGATGGTTGGTCGGAAGAAATCGACGATGCCCCAGGTACACATTCTTCCTGCATTTGTCCAGGTAATAACTTTCGGTGTCAGCTAAACAGTGCGTGCATGCGTGGTATCCCTTGTTTGTCTGTCCTGAAAGGTTACTGAGAGCAGGCCAATCATTGATGGTTACAAACAGCAACGCATGCAGGTCAAATTCCTCCTGTCTGTGTCATCCCACACACGTACACCGTTTCCATTCCACAGCTGTAAAAGTTCTTCAACAAATGGCCTTAGGTACACATCAATGAAGTTGCCGGGTTGCTTAGGGCCTTGGATGAGTACTGGCATCATAATGAACTTCCGCTTCATGCACAGCCAAGGAGGAAGGTTATAGATACATAGAGTCACGGGCCAGGTGCTGTGATTGCTGCTCTGCTCCCCGAAAGTATTAATGCCATCCGCGCTTAAACCAAACCATACGTTCCTTGGGTCACCTGCAAACTCAGTCCGGTACTTTCTCTCTTTTTCTCCACTGCGACCCGTCAGCGGGTGCTCTCAACTTCCGCGTCTTTCTTATGTTCCTCTCTGTGCCATCGCATCAACTTGGCATGCTCTTTGTTTCTGAACAGACGTTTCAACCGTGGTATTATAGGAGCATACCACATCACCTTGGCAGGAACCCTCTTCCTAGGGGGCGCGCCGTCAACATCACCAGGGTCATCTCGTCTGATCTTATACCGCAATGCACCGCATACCGGGCATGCGTTCAAATCCTCGTACGCACCACGGTATAGGATGCAGTCATTAGGGCATGCATGTATCTTCTGCACCTCCAATCGTAGAGGGCATACGACCTTCTTTGCTGCATACGTACTGTCGGGCAATTCGTTATCCTTTGGAAGCTTCTTCTTCAATATTTTCGTAGCTTCTCAAATCCTTTGTCAGGCCCAGCATTCTCTGCCTTCCACTGCAGCAATTCCAGTACGTACCAGAGCTTTGTGTTGCCATCTTCGCAATTGGGTACAACCCTTTTTGGTGATCCTCTAACATGCGATCAAATTTCAGCTTCTCCTTTTCACTTTCGCACTGTCTCCTTGCATCAACAATGACCCGGTGGAGATCATATCGGCACATCGTCTGGTTCCTCTTGATCTTCAGCTTCCCCCGTTGCAGCATCATCGTATTCAGGGGGCACATAGTTGTCATCGTCCTCTCTTCTTCGTTGTCTTCCATCATAACCCCTATTTCTCCGTGCCTGGTCCAAACATTATAGTGTGGCATGAAACCCTTATAAAGCAAGTGGGTTTGAAGGATTTTCCGGTCAGAGTAAGACTTCGTATTCCCACATATAGGGCATGGACAACACATAAAACCATTCTGCTTGTTTGCCTCAGCCACTTCGAGAAAATTATGCACGCCCTTAATATACTCGGAGGTGCGTCTGTCACCGTACATCCATTGCCGGTTCATCTGCGTGCATTATATATAATTAAGTCTGTCAAAAACCATTACAAAACATCATGAATAGATAGTGACCAAATTAATAGAAGTTCATCATCACATTAAAACCAAAGTACATACATAGTTCTCATTGAACAACATATAGCTCTTCAGAGCATCTAATTAAACCATACATTATTGAAACTATGTAAAACATTTCAATGCAACAACAAATGCGATCATAATCGCAACCAAGGTAACAATTGATCCAACGGCATAATTACCAAGCCTGCTGTATGAATGGCATATTTTCTATACTTTCTAATCTTGAAGCGCATTGCATCCATCTTGATCTTGTGATCATCGACGACATCCGCAACATGCAACACCAATATCATCTTCTCCTCCTCAATTTTTTCAATTTTTCCTTCAAGTAATTGTTTTCTCTTCAAACTATTTAACCTCTCGACAATAGGGTCGGTTGGAATTTCCGGTTCACAAACCTCCTAGATAAAAAAAATCTATGTCACGTTGGTCGGCATAATTGTCATAAACAACAAATAAACCAAATAGTTATAAAATATAATATATACCACATCCGAATCATAGACAGGACGAGGGCCGACGGGGGCGGATACCAAAACCATCGCACTATATAATAACAAACAATAATAAAAGTAAGAAAATTAACAAGTATCTATGTAAATCATACAAGTAAGAATTTTTTCTTTTAGAAAGAAGATAAGAACAAGAGGCTCACCACGGTTTGCCGGCGACGAGTTCGGCGCGGGCGATCGACGGCGGTTGAAAGACGGGGACGGGACGTGATGGACCGCTAAACCTAGACAAATCTTGAGAAAATGGAGCTTGAAGGTCGGAGTTTGAGAGGAGAAAGCTTAAGTAGTGTTGCTCGGGCATTTCATTGAACACCTCATGTGCATAGGAGGTGAGCTAGAGCACCACAAACACCTCCCTCGCGGCCAGAAAAAACAGAGCAGTGGAGTGCTCTGCTCGCGGGCGAGGGGTATATATAGGCACAACATTGGTCCCGGTTCGTGGTTGGAACCGGGACTAAAGGCCACACTTTGGTCCCGGTTCCAGCCACGAACCGGGACCAATGGATGTGGGCCAGGAGGGAGGCCCATTGGTCCCGGTTCGTGTCTGGAACCGGGACCAAAGGGTCCGGACGAACCGGGACAAAATGCCCCACGAGCCCGGCCGGCCCCCTGGGCGCACGAACCGGGACGTATGCCCCCATGTGTCCCGGTTCCTACTGAACCGGGACTAATGGGCTAGGCTCGCCTGGACCAAAGCCTGTTTTCTACTAGTGGTGCGTTAGGAAAATTTCAGAATACACAAATTGCTATGATAGAGATGGTAAAAATCGTGTGCAATGGGGTATGATAAGAGGGCTTCTCTGTTGAACAACCTCACGTTTGTTGGACCAGCCGTCGCCATAAACCCGCCATCAACTAAGCACAACCTGATGGGGTCCCTGCTATGTCGTCAAGTAGGAAGTAGAACAGAGGACAACCTGATGTGGTCACGTACATGATTCTTTTTAAGTAATATCAAATTCAAAGGACTAAGCCAATGTCGGCGAGCTGATAGAGCGGTCGGATTTCACGGGGTCATTTCTTACCTTGATGTTGCGGCCATACAGCCCTGCTCGAGGAGGTATGAAATTGCACGGCCGACGCTCAGCAAACTGCAGCCGCCGCCGTCGTCGCCGCTGCCAAACAATCCCTAACCCCATGTTCGAGTGAGCCTGATGGGTGCGTGCAGTCAGAAGCCTGGACAGGTGTATGTAACCGATTGGGGATGAGGAACGCAAGCGAGAACCAACTGGAGCCGAGCATCGCGTGCGGCTCGGGCATTGTGCATCCACACAATGCAAGCGACCACCATCAGGCCGGTCCAGATCGGGAGAAGTTCCGAGGACCGGTTCAGTAGGGAGAAAAATAGGCAGGAAAAAAACCTTCGATTGGCATGCCAGCTGGACTTGACAATTGGGACCTGCCCGTTAGACGCTCACAAAATTTTAAACAGGGCATACTGTGGCAAAACTTTTACTAAATGGCATTAAACGGATGAAACCTCGCTAAATGGGGTAATTAGTGTAAAAGATATCAAAATATGGGGTAAACCCGGAATTTACTCTTTTCAAAACTTGTCCCCACCTCCCATAATGTCAGTGAATTATCTTCATTTTGGGGATGTAACTCCAGGCGCATGCTATTTATATACTTTGTATTTAACAATACTATAGAAGAACCCCGCAAATAAAAAACAGCACAATATATAGAAGAGCGAAAGTACAATTTTAGAATACTGGAGATATTCTTGTGAACACGCGGTATTAGGAATATAGTCTTTAGTTCTTTACAAATGATGACTACATATTCTACCAGTATATGTGTCTCCGGTGAACCAATCTATGGTTTTATGGTGGTATCTTTAAGTTCTAGACTTGTCACTGATACTCATTTTTTTAATATATTTCAGGTTTTTTTGGCAATGTTCGTTTAGTGGGAGAAGGCGTTCCCATCGACTATATACGAGACGCCTACGTCTCTCTAGTAGGATATTTTTGTTTTTCTTTCCTCTCTTGAGTGAATTGGCTTATAATACAATTCTTTTATTCACACCCTTCGACCAGTCTATTCAATGTCAACATACATACGGTGCTGAATAATGGAAAATTCCTTCGAGGTAGTATTTTGAATATTCGGTTGGGAATTTCAAAATGTCTCGCCTCTGCCACAATAGAAAATAAGGCATCTTCAACCCTGACCCTTAAAAGGGACACATTGGGCCGGACACGTCCACGGACCTGATACGGAAGTTGATCATCCAACTCATACCTTAATCTCCATCTCTATTAATTGTAAAAAAATAATCTTCCGCCAAAGATGGTTAGTGGCTTCCGCCAAAACGCTAGCATGTTTTAACTAGTGTGCTACAGTGATTGATAGCACATGAAGGAAGCGTTAGTGGTTTCCGCCAAATATGAAGCAGGTTGATTAGTGGCTTCCGCCATAATGAAGCTGTGCTTAGTGGCATCGGCCAGCAACATTAGCCAACTATACTAAACTGCTAGGTAGCCTTCCGTCAAATTCTTGCATGCTAATCTCCAAATGGAAAGGAGAGATGGATATATGGTGTCTTTTATTGATCAGATGCATGTTTCCTGCAAATTTTTCCCATGTTTGAGGAAATTCAGACACGGGGACACGTCCGCAGACGTTCACAGCGCCACGTTGGAGGGCAAAAACGTCCAGACACCTCGATCTAGATGTTTGCGTGAGATTTGAGGGACGGCGTTGAGATGCCTTAAGCCCAAGTCTCTGATACGTCGTCTGCATTGAAGCGGCGTCGCCAGAGGTTACGTTGGTTAGCGGCGGCCCTTGCTTGCTTCCAGTTTGCGGGAAAAATGACTCTGGACCGCCGAACGGTTAGCGGGATATTCTTCTCATTCCTCGCTCCTGCTTCAGACCTCTTGAAGCGGATTTTTTTATTCTTTTACATACACACGATTTTATGCACTACATACACACGATGTTATACCCGCAAATAAAAAAATACACACGATTTATGTCATGCTTCTTCTACTCAGTGCTTCCGAATAATGCACGTTGCTGCTGCACGACCCGGCGTGAGCTGCAAAAGGAGCCAAAGTCACTCGAAGGTGGTGAGTTGCCCAAAGGTGAAGCCGGGTGCTCCACTTACGGTGATCAAGAAGAGCCATCGATGGACATGGTGGGCCGAACCGTTGAATTCTCCACGACTTTTGCCGCTAGAGACCAGTGACAAGTCATTTTCTATCGTTCTGGCCTGTCTAGTCTAGCTTCGTCCGACCCGTGAACGCATGCCCTTGAGTTGGACCTGCACAGCACTATATGGTGGGGAAAATATCTTCATCCCGTGATTTGGTACCCTGCTCCTGGTCCTCATGCTGCGTTGGATCTGCGTATAAGTACGCCACTGGCATTGGTTCCAAGCACAGCGAAAACACAAGCGTCCTTCCTTCAACAATGGCTCTGCTCGAGAACTTCGCCGCTTTCCTGTGCGTGATCCTGGCCTCGCTCGCCTTCGTCACGCAGGATGCGCTCGCCGCCAGAGGTATCATCATCAACTCTCTGCCTCTCAGTGTCATCCCGTGTCCCTTTCCTCGGGTCTAAAATTGCTATAACCTACAGCAGGTGCTTTGAACAACGTGAAGGGATACACGGGTACCTACACAGGCAACCCAGGCGGTGGTTACGGCGGTGGTTATGGGAACGGGAAGTATCCATGATAGGCCGTATATGATGATACTTGGAGCACGGAAATACAAATACGTACGGCAGACCATGAATAAATTATCACCTGTTACTGGTATATCGTACTCTCTCTGATCCATAATAAGTGTCGCAGTTTTGTACTAAGGTCAGTTCAAGCCTTCATACAAACTGCAACACGTACTTTAGATTGGAGGAGGTACGAAAAACATAGTGAATGTTTCCTTTCCAAATAAATGAATGCCCTTGTGGCGGCTTGGTGTGCTTACAACGCGTCTTGTCTGGTTTGGCCGACACCAAGTCGTTTGGGGCGCGTCCTAACAAGTCGTCAAGTCTCTGCAAGAACCAAGTCGTTATGTAGCAAGACGCTGAATGGGTCACGGCGTTTTGCGGCCGCGAGGCACTACCACAGTACCTTGAATGAATAATAGTAGAAGGAGAAGAAAAGCCGTGAGAAGTTCACGCGGCGCAAATCTCTTTGTTCTTGTGTTCCGTGCTCTCTCTTGCAAGGAATATACTGGTTTCAAGTGCCTGCGTTAGTCTTGACCTCGTTTGATTGTTGTCTCTCACAAGCAGATCCTTTTAGGTTTTTACATTTTGATGCTCTCCATGGAAATAGAATTTCATCATGGATTGTGTTTACCGATAAAGTTTTGTCCTTGAACGGGTCATTCAAGAAAGAGATGTATATTGATCTCAAGGAATGTGAAGCGAGATACATAGTAATAAGTCATCACACTAATGTCGATTTGCTAGCAATTTGTAATTTCAGTACCTCAGCATTCTCCCTTATCTCGTTTCTTGACATTTTCAAGTCGTGCAATCTCCCCTAATGGCGTGAAATGTCTTCAATTTGATGATGTAATTTCAGGCGAATGCTTATGTATACTTCCTATTTAACAACAGTATAGAAGACACCACAAATAAAAAAAACAGCACTATAGAAGACATAACATCTTTTGGATGTCTGTATTGATTTGACTGAATACCAATTCGGCAAGAAAACAGAATTGGGCATGAATACAAATTCGTTTATTTGGGTTTTCATTGAATTGACTCATGGAATTTCAGTGAGCTTTCAATACCAAATTTGTTTGGATGGCAAACTCTGCGATTACATGGTTAGAGCATCTCTAGCAGACACCGTATAAGTGGTCAAACCCGTAAAAATTCCGGCATTTACAGTTTCGGTCGAAAAAACGGTCCCTAGCAGATCCCGTAAACTTCGATCGACCCTTAAAATTTTAAGGGGCACTGAGAATCCTCCGCGAGAACCCTATATGTACAGGTTGGAAGGTAGTATACAGTTCAGCCCGTAAACCGCTCAAATCTTCGTCGGACCAGACGCGCCGCGAGGAACCTGGCCAGAATCTACCCGACACTCACCGGAATCCATCGCCGCACGCCGGAAGAAAAAACCGCCGCACGCCGGAATTTGCCGCCGCCCGTCCGAATTGCGGCCAGCTCGACCTCCACTGCGAGACAGGCCGTCCACGGGCAGGGCGGAGCAGCCACCGGCGGCCACGAATCGGGGGGGGCGGCGCGGAGAATGGCGGGGGGCGGGTCGCTACGCCCAGGTGGGGAAGCTCAAGCGCACGCCCGGGGGCGCGTAGAGCTCACGCGGCGCCACGCCCTCAGCATCGACATAGCTCCCGGTATTCTGACCTTTTGTAATTTGTAACCTCAATCCCGCGCTACCCCCTTCCCCAGCACCCCCTCCCTTTTCCAGTGGCGTGCACGCTGCCCGGAGACTGGCTCTATCCGGGAGGAGGAAGAAGCAAAAAAAGAAAAAAAAATTGAGCTACTACAGTGGGATACATTTTATTATTACGGGTCTACTTTGTCCGGGGCAATTTCACACTGTAAAAATGGTTTACAGTGCCCCTTATACGTGTTTTTTAGGGTCAAACTTTTAAGGGTCCGCTAGAGATGCTCTTAGACGAGTATGAAGATGATGAATTTGGAATGTGACGAAACTTTCAGCGTCATTTTATCTGTATTTGCAACAAAATAATACTTAAAAGAGTATACTCATAGGCAATAAAAAGGTACATAGAAAAACTTCTCAACGCCATTTTCTTCACAGATGGAAAACCAACTGCCCTCCCACAAATAAAAAAAATTAACTGCATAGAATCTATGCTACCTTCTAGCACCACCAGTATAGAAATGTAGTCTTGCGAATAACGGTATAACGGTATAGAAATATAGTCGTTACAAATGATGCAGTACAATATTACCAGGGTACGTGCCTCCTTAGCCGGATTTTCTGTTTTTCTTTCCTGTCTTAAGTGTTTTGGCTTATAAGTACAATTCGTTTGTTCAAACCCTTCGATCAGTCGATTCAAAGTGGAACTACGGTGCTGAATTACGGAAAATTCCTTTGAGGTAAACATTATAGCATTTCACCTATTCCTTGGAGAATTTGTTGATTGTCTCTCTATAGGGGCGTCTACCAGAATTGAAAAATAAGCTTTCCCAAGTCAAACATGTAGCGGGATCATCGTGGTTGCAGCCACTGGCGATGACGACGGATCCAGTGGTGGATCTGGCGGCGAGTTTTAATTCTATGCTGCCTTTGTTTTTTTTTTTTTGAGAGGTATGCTGGCCTTGTTGGGCTAGAGGACCGTCACGAGGGGGGGGGGGGGGTAGGCTTTTGGCCCAGTGGGCTGCGGCCCATGACTTGGTTTTAGGAGTAGGCGAGTTGAGCAGGCGGCTCACCCAACCCACCACGGAGCTCCTGTTGGGCGTATCCTCAGCGCCGCTTACCTAATTTGTGCCGAAAGGCGATCGTCACTGGGCCGGCCCAGCATCACTAGCGTCCGCGAGAAAAAAAAAATAATCAAACAAAAATTATTTTTGCGAGATGTGGGGATCAAACTCGCATGTCATTCGTCAACCCAATTAGCGCATAAACAACCACATTACTTACCCCTGATGCCTTTTTCTGTTTTTATCCGAAAAGAGCGCTATTTGACCCTTGTTGTCAGTCCAATATAAATTATTCGAAAAACAAACACTATTTTTGAAAATTAATTCACAAATTTTGAAACTTCCTCAATTTGGAAAAAGGAGTATCACAGATGTAATACAAAATAAAAAATTTGTTTGAATTTTGAAAAAACTAATTGATTTTGAAAAATGTTCACTAATTTGAACAAAGATTCACCAGATTTTTTAAAAAAAAAAGTCACTGGAATTTTAAAAAGAGTTCACGGATTTGGAAAAAGTTCATTGAATTAAAAAATTTTGATAAAAAAGTTCATGAATTCGAAAAAAAAAAAAAAAAAAGTTCATCAAATTTGATTTATTTCACAAATTCAAAATTTTTTCACTTGATTTTTAAAAATAAGTTCAATAATGTATTTCATTAATTTCATCAATTTTGATTAAAAGTTTGGCGCATTTGAAAAAAGAAAGAAAGAAAAAAGGAACGAAAAAGAAAAAGGAGAAAAGAAAAAAAAGGAAGAAGGAAGAAAGAGGAAAGAGAAATTGTAACAAACAAATCGCATGACTTTAAATGTCTAGATGGAATGTAGTGAACCGTAAAACGGCAAGTCGTGGGTTTCGGGTCACATGGCCCAACATGGCGTTGTAGTGTGCGCCGTTTGCGGAAAACACTATAAGGGACGCTGAAGGCACCAAATAGGGTTCACCCAGCCCGCCAGAGAGAGGCTCCATCAGAGAGGTGTCTAGAGCGGTTTAGGGATGCGCGCTGGCCGGCCCAACATGGGGTGGTCTTGTCGGTCCACACAACGCGCCGGTGACCCTAGGGCATCACAGAACCGGTCGAGGCCGTGCACCTCGCATATGGGTTGCACACAACAACTAGGGATCACGATGGTTTGTCATGGTGGCCGGACATGGGGACCTTCGCCGCCGCGCCTGCGCCAGCAGGTTCGGTGGCTCGTTATGCGCGACAGCAAGGCGCGGGAAGAGGGGGTGTTTGCGAGCAACGTATATGCAATGCAGGGTAAGGTTCATAATGTATTAATTTTTTTGTTCGGAGCATGTTTTTGTTCATGATGAGGGGGGTGGGGGTCGATGTACATATGTATATATATGATGTAATTTTTTTGTTCATATATATATAATGTAATTTTTTTCAATGTATATATGTATGTGGTAGCTATATATGCATGATGAGGGGGGTGGGGGTCGATATACCCCCTCCCCGATAACTTTCACATGAGGGGGAGGGGTCGATATACCCCCTCCCCGATAACTTCGACATGAGGGGGGGGGTCGATATACCCCCTCCCCGATAACTTCAACATGAGGGGGGGGTCGATATACCCCCTCCCCGATAACTTCGACATGAGGGGGGGGGGTCGATATACCCCCTCCCCGATAACTTTGACATGAGTGGGGAGGGGGGGGTCGATATACCTCCTCCCCGATAACTTCGCCGCATGCTCCCCCGAGCTCGGCCTTGCTCTACCACTGCTCAAAAGTTTCAAATGACCAAAGTGGGTTTTTGCATAAAAATGATCTATAGGCATCAGAGGACTTCTCAAAAAATTTGTGGCATTTGAAAAGAATTATTTGAAATAGTTCTAGTGCAACAGGGTCATTCTAGAGTTTGAAAATACTAATAAAAGAATTTTTTGAGGCCAAATCATTATAAAAATAATTACTACTGATGTGTTTGTTCATAGCATTTTTTTCAGTGTATGTATGTATGTATGGATGGATATTGAAAATGTTCATATATGATGTTTTTTTGTTCATAGCAATTTTTTTCCATGTATGTATGTATTTTTTTTAGATGTGCTATGTTTTTTCAGATGAGATGAAATGAGATGAGTTGTCCATTTGTTGTATAAACATAACCCCAATAACTTCAATTCCCCTCGGGCTTATATTTTTGTGAGCATAGAAATTTTTGTAACTTTTATGTGTTTGATCACCGCGGACTTATATACTTGATTGGACTATGGAGTGCATATTTAGTCGAGTCCAACATCAATATTTGTGAATGATTTCATATTGTTGGGCACCGCGGATAGTTGTGAGAGGAGTTTTTCCTTTGATTTTGAGGCATGTGATCTAGATAATGTCCAATGTCTCATATCGCGAACATAGTTATATTGGACAATTGATCTTCATATAAATGAAGCATAAGAGTTTAGCAAACAGTTTGGCAATCACTTAGAAATTTTCATGTTGTAGGAGTACATGTATAAAAATTCAGAGTTGTTCATTCACTTCGACATGAGGGGGGACGTCGATCAACCCCCTCTCGCCCGAACAAGTCTATGTATTATTTTATATCGCGGTGGACATATATCAAAGTTTGATCATATGTCAAAGTTTGAATTTTGACATATGCAACATTTGATCATATATGAAAGTTTGATCATGTCAAAGTTTGAATTTTGACATATGCAACATTTGATCATATGTCAAAGTTTGATCATATGTCAAAGTTTGAATTTTGACATATATAGATTTATCAAGAATGCCCCCATTATGGATGTGCACAAGTTGATCCAAATTTTTTCTGATCTCATCTATATATATATTCTTCTATATGTCACGTTGTCTGTCAAAGTATTGAAGAAATCCATGGCTTCATCATTAGTCGGAAGTAACAGGCGTATGATGCTACGAAGCTCTTCAAAGTTGTTTTGGAACGGAGTTCCTGATAGAATAATTCGCCTTTTGGTACGAATTTCAGCAAAGGCCTTCCAAATAGCGATATTCGGAAGGCTCTTGCTGAACTTTGTACCAAAAATCGAATTATTCTATCGGGAACTCCGTTCCAAAACAACTTTAAAGAGCTTCGTACCATTATACGCCTGTCATTTCCGGCTAATGATGAAGTCATGGTTTTCTTGAATTCTTTGACACTAGACAACGTGACATATAGAAGGGTAGATGAGATCAGGAAAAATATGGACCATTTTCTGCACATCCAGAATGGCGTCATTTTGTTAAATCCCTTGTCGGTCCGGATGTCGGACATTCATGAGAGAGGCGGTCCGTAGAAGAGTTGTCGAGGCCACCCCAAACCGTAGAAGCGTCGAGCTAGCTAGGTCTACGTTTGCACTAATATATCCATCTGTCATGTTTGTATATTAATTGCCATGTTGTAATATTTGCTGAAACTATGGAGCACCGAGACATCGAAGCAGAACAGTTGTTGGGGGACATAATCCTCGGCGGAGGTGATATCTTGTCGTATCTCAATGACACCGATGGTCTGGAAGGAGAGGGTGAAGCAGGCTCCGGTGATCGAACAATGGAGGTGGAAGGACATGATTATGATGGCTCCGATGAGCAAACGGAGGAAGGAGCTGTTGCAAAGTCCGGCGAGGTATATATATTAATTAAGCCTGTGCTGACTAGCTAATTGATGCATTAATTGTTTTGGTATGTACACATATTAACTCTCTTCTTTCTTCTTTTCTAGCCCTCCGGATCGAGCCAAACTTTGGTAACGAGACGAGGCCCGAAGAAAAGGTTGCGCCAGGATGAAAGGTTCACGATCACAGCAATCAAGGGCGATGGCCAACCGATTGAACCCAGCCGGACCAAGGAAGCATTTTCTGCTCAGTGCGGGGTTCTTGTTAGGGACATGATCCCGATCAGCATCCACCAATGGAATAAGCCTAAGAGCGAAGACCCTCAAGTGTCTTTTGTCAACGATAGACAGAAAGATGATCTTTGGACCGCGCTGAAGGCAAATTTCACCCTACCGCCAGAGGAGGATCCGGATAAGCCAGTTATAGAGCCATTGGTCAAGGCTCATGCTCTTAAGAAGATGGCAGATCTATTCAGGAGGTGGAAGAATGAGTTGAAATCAACGTTTGTCGACAAAGGGAAGACTCCAGAATTCACCGGCCGATTTGAGAAGATAAGAGATCACTGGCCAGCTTTTGTGGCCCACAAGACATCGGAGAAGAGTAAGAAGATGTCAGCGACAAACAAGAAAAATGCTGCAAAGAAGGAGTATCACCATCGCATGGGGTCAGGTGGCTACCTCAAAGCCCGACCGTTGTGGGACAAGGCCGAGAAGGACCTGCTTGATAAAGGGGTCGAACCAGAGACATTGAACTGGCCAGACCGTTCAAGGACTTGGTTCTTCGGGGTTGGGGGAACCTTGGACCCTGAAACAGGGAAGTGCCATTGGACGACGGAGCAACTTCAAATACCCGTCAAGAAGCTTCAGAAGTATATCGCCGCAGCGCAGGAAGGGACGTTCGTTCCCGACAGACAGAACGACGAGCTCACACAGGCCCTCAGGAATCCTGAGCACCCAGGACGAACACAAGGCACGGCAGGCTCCGTTGCGTGGAGGGTTGGGTTTCCCAGCGCAGGCGGTTACAAAACCCGGGAGAGGAGGAGGAAAGTGGAGTAGACGGAACTGCAGTCGCTGAATGCAAGGGTACGAGCGCTAGAGGAACAAGCACTACTAGTTCAGAGCCAGCGACCTGCCGGAGCTACCCCAGAAGCTACCCCTCCATCTCAGCGGAGAAGCAGCGTGGCTTCCATCGAGGTCCTTCAGCAGCCTGGCTTCACGGCTCCCAGCTACCCCGTGGATGCTATCACGGAGGCTCAAGATTGCCACCTTATGACGCAATGGCAGCACCTCAAAGTCAAGGCGGCTGTCGGCTCTGTTACACCTCCTCAACCCGGCGCAACTTTTCACTGCCTTCCGATTCCACAAGGCTATGCTGTTGTGATGATCGATGAAATAACGGAGGGATTTGAGGAGCTCCAGCTTGACCACCCTACTGGTGAAGGGGAGACTCAGCTGGGTCTTGCTCTGAAGACTCCGTGTCTATGGCGGAAGGAGCTCATCAACCTTCCAAACTGGACGCCTCCGCCTCCTCCTCCGGCGACTCAGGGCACTCTGCCTCCTCCTCCGCCTCCTCCTCCGGCGAGTCAGGGCACTCCGCCTCCTCCTCTGGCGAGTGATCAGGGCACTCCGCCTCCTTCTCCGCCTGCGCCGGCGCGTCCGAGCAGCCCACCTCCTTCTTCGCCTCGTCAGCAACAGCGGAAGACAGCCGCCGCCGCTCTGGCTGCTCCGGCGCGTCGTAGCACTCCGCCTCCTTCTCCGCCTCGTAAGCAACGAAGGAAGACAGCCGCAGCCACTCCGACTGCTCCGGCGTCTAGCAGTACAGCCAGAGGCGGGAGGCAATACAGATTCGGTCCGACTCTCACGCCTCTAGAGAAGTTACCATACGAGATGACCGACGAGGAAAACGCGGAGATCTGTAAAGCCCAAGTGAGGGACTTTTTTGCAAAGAAAAATCCACCTCCGGAGGAGAAGATGGATCCGGTGAAATTGAAGCGCACTGTGAAGAACCTGAAGCGACCACCACCGCCTCCGTCGGATGACAACCATGTCCGCGCTCTTAAAAAGGCAGTGGAAGGAGCGCGCCGATCGGGAACTACTTCAACTGACAAAAGGTTACAAGAACGAAGAAGTGGGAACAAAATTCCCCAGCTCGGCGAACAGGCAAACCAATCGTGCCCCCCGCTCAAGGTGTCTAGCGATATCGTCGCAAATCTGCCGGGGATGCTGCCCGGTACCAATCCTGGTGATTACCTACCCGATGATGCACATTTTGATACAATGGAGGTGGACGAACACAAATACCAGTACGGGAAGCCTCTCGTCAGACCTAGTGATCCTCCTCTAACAACGATGATGCGAAGATTCCATAAGTGGTACATGGACACCTGCAAGTCTGGGAAGGATATTTTGACGCTGAGAGTTAAAGAGGAGCACGACCTCGTTGGAATTGATCTGTTGTCTGTTCCATTTCAGGAGTTCTTCCAGTTTTTCAATTAAAAGGACCTCTATAAAATAATCATCACTTGCTACTGTCCGTAAGTACTATACTTCTATAATTAAGTCTCTATATATAGCTCAGCTCTTTCATTGCATGTATATATAATTATCCTCACTATATTATGCAGATTGAAGATCGTCGAATGCAGAAATGCACAAATCTATGTTATTGGGTTCATTAACACAAATCTCATAGGTGAATGGACGGTTACATATAATCCGAAAGAAACCGAGGCCAACTTGCTACAATCGTTGCTTAAAAATCAAAACAAAGATAAAATACTCTTTCCTTACAACTTCAAGTGAGTGTTACTGTCTTCTGCATATTCGGTTTCCATTATTACTCGAGGTTATAGTAATGTAATTGATGAGTTATGCATGCGTGTGCAGCTTCCACTTTATTCTCCTAGAGATTAAGCTTGAGCAGGGACTAGTAACCGTCTTAGACTCAAGACGAAAAGATCCCAAGGAGTATGCGGCCATGACTGAAATGCTCCAGAAGTAAGTTCAATCGATCATTATCGCACCATATCGGCAACTTTGTTCATTTCCTGATATCAAGTAATTATTTTCTTTGTCTCGCAGGGTTTGGAAAGTGTTCACCGCAGAAGTTCCGGGACTGCCGGGGGATCTGCGATTTACACACCCGAAAGTAAGTACTACTAGCTAGTTCCGCGCATCTCCCATTGATTCTAGCTAGTTTCATCAATACCATTTATAATGCTTGATTATCAGTTTGATTGACCTCTATTTCTCGTAAAGTGGCTGTGGCAGGAAGGCGGGAATAATTTTTGTGGATACTACGTTTGCGAGTACATCTACCACGCAACGACCTCTAAGCGGGGCTACTCTGAAAAACAATATGAAGTGCGTAAGCAATAATATTCACAATTTTATTTTATTACCATCATTTGTGTTGAGTTTCATTCATATATATGTATTGACCCCCTTCTTCAAATTAGATTTGGCAGATGCGGGATGAACTCCTACCACAAGATCGCTTAAAGGCAATTCAAGAGGAATTGGCTGGATTCTTTCTTGACCACGTCATCAATCCAGCCGGAGAATACCATGTGGAACTTGACATCAGATGTTAGGGATCTTATATTGTATATATGTAGCTAGTAGCATCGGATAGATATACGAAAACTTGTTTTTCGCCAATCCTTCTGCGAGAAGAGGAGGTCGATCACTTCTCTCTTGTATATGTTCATGACGATCTTGTGTACTTAAGGTTTCCTTTCTTTTGCTTACTAGCTAGCGTGTCGAGTCCTCTCATACGTATAGTACGTAGCGTCGACCAAGCACGGAGATAGAGAGGACACTTCTCTCTATTAGCTAGCTAACACAATATATGAAATCCCTAAATTAACCCTACAAAACCCCTAACCCCCCCCCTTTCAAAAAAAAAAAACAAAAACCCCAGCTCCTGAGCTGCTGACACGTGGATGATCTTTGGTCCCGGTTGGTGTTACCAACCGGACTAAGACCCTCCCTCTCTGGGCTCACCGCAGTGGCCACGTGGAGCCCCATCTGTCCCGGTTCGTATAAAAACCGGGACTAAAGGTGTTGGGCTTTAGTCCCGACCCTTTAGTCCCGGTTCCCGAACCGGGACAAATGGGCCTTATGAACCGGGACAAATGGACCTTTTTCTACTAGTGCACGCATTGGCTGGTGAGGCGTCTGATCCAGGCAAAATTAAGATGCCTATTAGAAGATCACGTGTATACATGTCACCCTTCTGCAACTGAGGTATTTTGATTTAAAGTTTTTTTCAACATTTTAAATATTGATGAAATTCTTTTACTTCTTCAGTTTGCTGAACCTTTGTCAGAATTGCTTTGAAATCAATTCGTTCGGGGTGATCTCCTCCAGTGGTTGTAAGGCGCAGAGATGGAGGATGATTTTTATGGCTTGTGACAGCTCCTGGAATCCATGGAGGACAAGATGATGTTAGCAACCCAGTTGGAGAGCTTTGCAAGGTGTATGAGCTAAGAAAGGTGAAGACTGACAAGGAGTTTGTGCTGCTGCTTGTGCAGCTTGTCATTGCCACTGCTACTGTTTGGTGTATTCTATAGCTTGTGTAGCTGTGAACTAGTCAAGCTATGTATATATGTGATGTTATTCAGCTGTACTGTAAGGTCCTGGTGCTATCTATAAATGGGAAGCATTATTCAACCAGTTTGGAGCATGTGAATCCAGAGCAATCTGTAGCCTATATTAATCAGTTTTGACAGTAGTGTGAAGCATAAATACAATCTTTTTGCCAAAAGAGAGATAATTTGACACTATGACCCATGAACCAGGAGATGAACCGACATCATGACCCAGGAAACAAATAAGAAAAAATAGTTGTCATAACACATATTTTTCGCATTGTATTTCCATGATCTGTCACAAATAATTGGAGAATGACATCAACTCCAAAAATATTAAACAAGCTAAATTGGCACAACACAATTAGACCTGTCACACAAAATATTAAACAAGGTAAATTATGGCAAAACTTTTGCTAAACGGGGTAAAACGGATGAAATCCTGCTAAATGGGGTAATCTTTCCCTATAAAAATAAAGCGGCTATTGCTTCTGCCCGCTCACCGTCGTGGCGTGTTTGCAAAACAACCCCTGTGCTTTTCAGTAATTGAACCCGCAGTCCAATAAATAAGTGGAAAAAACAATTTGTATTTCTGCCAGAAAATACCCCACCCCTGAGTCGAGGGAGCACGCCTCCCACCCCATCTGGATCCGTCGCGTCCCTGGCGCCGGCCAGCGTCCTCCGCCACGCCATCCTCCGCCGTGCCGTCCTCCACGCACCGCGGCCTGCCTCCTCTCCGCCGCGCCGTCCCCCTTGCGCTGTCCGAGTCCTCCGCGCGCGGTTCGTCGACGCCGAGGCCCAGGCCCGCCGGCTCCAGGCCCGCGCCAGCCGGCTCGAGCGCGCGCTGCCGACCTCGACGGGCTACTCAGCACGCTCCTCGCCACCACATGCAATGGCCGGGAGGAGGAGGAGGAAGCATCCCTTCCAAGTACCGCATACATAATATATATTACCAAAATTCGGTTTTATATATGTATTTGCAAGCCATCTCGTATGATCTTCGGTTCAGTTGCTTCTTGTTAACTGCACTAATTTGTGAGCTGTCCCTCTCCAGGGCATGGCTATCTAATCTGATATGAAGATGTATTGGCAAAAAATGCAGCTATTGAGTCTCTGCTAGGTAACTACAAAAACTAAGATTCCATTGGATAATATGAGGAAGATGGAGAAGAAAGAGATAGTGACAGGTTCCAGGTTGGCGGCCTTTATTAGATCGATCCCTGTGAAGGTCATGGCCTCGGCGGAGCCCTGTCCAGGCTTATAGGGCGCAGAGGCGGGGCGCCATCTCCGCCGTACACAGCCAGGCTCTCCACCTATGCTCCAGATTGGAAGGATGGATACGGAGAGGCACCCTCAGCCACGGCCTGAAACTTAAACCGGAGGAGAAGGAGCGCAGGATCGATAGGGAGAGGCGGCCCATAGCCACTGTGGGGAACCAGAAGTGATGGAGGAGCCCGGCAAGGGATGACGACCTCGGCTTTGCAATCCCGTTGATCGCAGGGACGTGGGACTCCGGAGGCAGGTGGCGAGCCCTCCATGGCAACGACTGCGGCCACCTCCAGCATCGCGAGATCTAGGGTGGCTTGGGAAGGGAGAGGGGGAGCGTGCCGGATCCGACACGTGCTGATTCTGACGCTACCCCGCCTCCCGCGCGTCCTCCTCCTCCTCCCGGCCATTGCCCGTGGTGGCGAGGAGCGTGCTCAGCAGCCCGTCGAGGTCGGCGGCGCGTGCTCGAGCCGGCTGGCGCGGGCCCGGAGCAGGCCGGCCTGGGCCTCGGCGTCGGCGAACCGCGCGCGGAGGACTCGGGCGGCGCGAGGAGGAGGGCGCGGCGGAGAGGAGGCAGGCCCCGGTGCTGGGAGGATGGCGTGGCGGAGGACGCTGGCCGGAGGCAGGGACGTGGCGGATCCAGATGGGGTGGGAGGCATGCTCCCTCGACTCGGGGGTGGGGTATTTTCTGGCAGAAATACTAAATGTTTTTTCCACTTATTTATTGGACTGCGGGTTCAATTACTGAAAAGCCCAGGGCTTGTTTTGCAAACACGCCGCGACGGTGAGGGGGCAGAAGCAATAGCCGCTTTATTGTTAGAGAAAGATGCAAACTCTATAAAAGAAATCACAGCTCCATGCATAGCATCAGAATTAAGAAAAAAAAACAAGTGCTTTTGTGAAAGACAACTATCAAACGAGATCAGACTCATGCAGGCACTTGAAACTAGTACTTGTTCTTGCAACAGAGAATACAAAAACACATGAGCGAAGAGATTTGTACCGCACGAACTTGTCGCGGCGGCTTTTCTTCTCATTCCAGTATTCATTCATGGTACAAGGTAGTGTCCTCGAGGTCGAAAGCTAGGTAAGCTAGCACACAAGCCACCACAAGGGCGTTTATTTGTATATATAAAGGGAAACGTAATAACAATATATAAAACCTTGCATCACTATGTGTTGCTATATATCAGCAAACTGGTGCAAATTTATTCATGCTCGGCCGTACGTATTTATTCATTGTCTCTAACCTATCTTGGAGGACAGGAGGAGAATTCCCATAACCACCGGGCGGGGCCGGGTAGGTACCCCGTATCCGTATGGCGTCTCGTTGCTCAAAGTACATGCGAAAGCAACCATCACACACAGGCAGATTGAGTTGCAGCTATTTTAGACACGAGGAAAAGGATACTGAACGACACTGAGAAGCAGAGAGTTGATGATACCTATGGCGGCGAGCGCGTCCTGCGCGAGGAACATGAGTGAGGCCAGGATCAGGGGCGAAGCTAGCTATCTGGCGTGGTTTGGCGAACGCCATACCTAAATTGCCATCCAAATTTCTCCTTCTTTTGTATAGCTTTTTTCTACCTTTGAGACCTTTGTATTATGTTTACCAAAATTAATAAAAATACGCAGCAGAGTCCTGCTGTTTCCCTCAAAAAATTGCCATCCAAATACGTATATATACTACTATTAGCCAGCATAATTTTCAGGTTTTGGGCTGAGGTAGTGAGATGTGCCTCCTGTTGGGCTTGGTAGTTACTGCCGATTGAGTGATGGGCTATGTGGCCATGCCCGTAAGCTGTAAACCAGCGCACGATCGAGACTGCCCCTGACGAGACGTGAGCATGAGTCGTTCTCGTTCGAGATCGTGAGACGAGATCCGGCAGCTAGGGCACGGCCGCACCGCACGGACGCACGGCAGCCGACAGTCAGCCACGGGTAGGCCGTAGGAACAGCGGGCCGCCGGCGACCGGCGGGGCAGGGACAGGGACTCGGCGAGGCAGCGGTAGGCAACTCGGCGGCGGTGGCGAGTCCGCGATGGTTTGCTGATGGCGCCGCCGCCGAAGAAGAGAATTAAGAGCAACTCCAACGCACCGACCCAAATGGACGCGCGCTTTGTCCGCTTTTTGTCCGTTTGGGTCGGTCGGACGTGCGCGTCCGGTTTTTCAAATGGGTCGGCAGGTGCGTCCAACGGAAGACCGACCTATTTATGTCGACGTGGCCGAAGCTGACAAATTAAACATAATTATACATAAATGGCCGGTCAAACGCCGGCCAAAGTCCACTTAAACAACTAGAAAATAAAAAAAACTAATAAGCCGCCCGCACGTTGCACTAGTAGACCGCCTTGGCCTTGCCCTTGCCCTCACCCTTGCCCTCGTCGTCCTCGCCGCCGGTGAGGTCAATGAAGACGGGAGGAGACCCAGCCCAACCGAACGCGGCTTGATAGGCCGCCAAGGAAGCCTCCTCTGGCGTCTGCTGCGGCGGCGGCATAGCGGCGAGGCGGGCGCGCTCCTCCTCCTCCTCCTCGAGCCACAGAGCTTCCTCGTCACGGCGCAGCATTTGATCATATTGCATCTGCCGCTCACCGTCGGCCCGCTCCTCGGCGAGCCAGTGCGCCTTCCAGCGCTCAAGGTGGGCCACCTCTTCTTCCGGCGTGACGGCATAGTGGCAGGGAGGCGCGGTCACCAACTCGCGATACTGGCCGGTCCACGAATAGGACTCCTCCGGCCAAGTTAAGGGCGGCGGCTCCAGCCCATCCACATGGGCATCCTCCTCGAGCCGGCTCGCCTCCAGCGCGTGCTGCATGGCCTCCTCGAGGGCGACTTGGTACTCCGCCTCCACCTCCTCTTCCTCCGGCTCTACCCGCAGGGGCGGAGGTGAAAGGTCGTGGTTGATGTGGACGCCCCCCCGCCGTTGCTCCTCGTGTTCGAGGGCAAACCAGGGCTCCCAGTTGGGAGAGTCTGCGGCGTACTCGGGCATACGCCGCTGCGCCGGCGTGAGCTGCACCCGTCGCCTGCGCACCTCCTCGTCGTACGCCCACTGTATCCGCGACACCGCCGGCACCGGGATCCGCTGTAGATCGAGGTGCCAGTGGTGTGGCAGCGTGACGTCCAGGTACGGCTGCGGCTGCCTGTACTCCCAGTGCCACTGCACTTGGTGCGCCGGGATGTGCAGACGCTGCCGACCTAGGCGGGCACGCGCCAGCGGCGAAGGAGGAGGGGGAGGAGGAGCACGGGAGGATGAGGCGCCGGGGGTGCCCTTGCGTTTGCCGCTGCAGAGCTGCTGCCGAATAGGCCCATGGCTATGTTTTTGGGTTTGCGTGGTTGAGGAGGAAGCAAGGAAGGAAGAAGGTGGTGTGGTTGGGGGGGGGGGGGGGGGGGAGGGGCTGCTGCGGACGGAAGTGGATGAGGATGGCCCCCCCGCACGCGTGGGTTAAAAAACGACGCTTGCACTGGCTGACTAGTGGGCCCAGTGTCGGCGGTCGTCATAAATTAGACGGCGGGAGGTGGTTGGGTGGCCGCCAAGTGGGACCGCGGCAGACACCGAGGGGAAGCGGACACGTTTTGGGTTTGGGTCGGCGCGTTGGGCCTCCACTTTTGTCCGCGCCGACCCAAACGGACGCAGGTGGACGATTTGGGTCGCTGCGTTGTAGTTGCTCTGAGTATGTAATGAAAGGTATAATTTCATTGTACTTCTACTGCTTGATCGCATCAGTTCAATTATGTCATGTACTCATGTTACTTGCTTCAACATTTATTTAATTATTCTAGTGATACTGCTCCAGTTAGTTTTTCTTGTGTTTCTTTGCCGATTTAATGAGTATTTTTGCCCAAGCTTACAGATATGTATGATGCAGATTTCTGCAATGATGATCGTACATGTAAGACTTCTAGTTGTTAATCAACCATAGAGAAGATATGATGCCTTTAAAGTTTGTTCTGATGTTGAAAGCCTAGCCAAAAAGATGTTGTGTACCAGACCTGATGTGTGCCTTGCCGTAAGTCTGGCAGGGAGGTACCAAAGTGATCCAGGAGTAGATCACTGGACAGCGGTCAAGACTATCCTGAAGTACCTGAAAAGGACTAAGAACATGTTTCTCGTTTATGGAGGTGATGAAGAGCTGGTCGTAAAGGGTTACATCGATGCTAGTTTCGACATTGATCCGGATGACTCTAAGTCTCTAACTAGATACGTATTTATATTAAATGGTGGAGCGGTCAGTTGGTATAGTTCCAAGCAGAGCATCGTGGCGGAATCTACATGTGAAGCGGAGTATATAGCTGCTTCGGAAGCAGCGCGAGGAGTCTGGATGAAGAAGTTCATATCCGATCTGGGCGTAATACCTATTGCATCGGATCCAACGACTATCTTCTGTGACAACACTAGAGCTATTTCCATTGCCAAGAAGCCCAGGTTTCACAAGAGAACCAAGCACATCAAGCGCCACTTCAACTCCATTCGTAATTATGTTAAGGATGGAGACATAGACCTTGGCAAAGTACATACGGATCTAAATATGGCAGACCCGTTGACTAAACCTCTTCCACGGGCAAAACATGATCATCACCAAGACTCCATGGGTGTTAGATTCATAACTATGTAAACTAGATTATTGACTCTAGTGCAAGTGGGAGACTGTTGAAGATACGCCCTAGAGGCAATAATAAATTGGTTATTATCATATTTCCTTGTTCATGATAAATGTTTATTATTCATGCTAGAATTGTATTGACCGGGAACTTAAATACATGAGTGAATACAGTCCGTAGTGAGCCTCTACTAGACTAGCTCGTTGATCAAAGATGGTTAAAGTTTCCTAACCATAGACATGAGTTGCCATTATAAAACACAATGATGGGCCACATGAGTCAGTATAAAACACAATGATGAGTTGCCATTATAAACACATGAGCCTCTACTAGACTAGCTCGTTGATCAAAGATAGTAAATTTTCTCAGAAAGGGGAAAAAACCAAGAAACATCATTGGCTAGACCAGGAGATACAAGATGGGGCTCTCATGATAAAGCACTAACTCGTATTGAACCAATGTGGGATGCAGTTATAGAAGTGCTAGCTATTGTGCATGAGGATGAGCGTAATCCATCTAGGGCAGGTGGGTTGGTGTAGATAATGGAGTCTTTTAGCTTTGTGATCATCATGAAGTTGACGCTGCAAATCCTTCGCATTACAAATCAGTTGTCACTTCTCCTCCAACGGAAGGATCAGAATATTGTTCAAGCCATGTCTTTGGTTACAGACGTGAAGTCTTCCATGGGCAACTTGAGGAACCATGGTTGGGAACCACTTTTTGAAGATGTCAAGATCTTTTGTAATGTTAATGATATTCCAATACCAAATATGGATGAAGTTTTACCGAGATTCGGCCGATCAAGAAAATGAGGGAGAAATAATGTTACTCAAGAACATTTTTTTCGTGTTGACACCTTCTATGCAGCGATAGATGCTATCACCACAGAACTAGATCATCGCTTTAATGACATGGCTTCAGAACTACTTTTCGGGTTTTCTTGTCTTGACCCAAGAGACTCATTTTCCAAGTTTGATTCGGACAAAGTTGCTAAGCTTACAGACATCTATGATGCAGATTTTTCCAATGACGATTGTAAGCGTATAAAATCTGAGCTATAGTTGTTCATCAACCATATGAGAAGACATGATGACTTTAGAGTTTGTTATGATCTTGCAAGCCTAGCCAAAAAATGGTTTGAACTTGAAAGAAATATTATGTTCCCTCTGGTTTATTGCCTTATTGAGTTGGGGTTGCTTCTACCGGTGGCAACGACATCGGTTGAAAGCGCCTTCTCAGCAATGAAGATCATCAAGACCGATTTACGCAGCAAGATGTCCAATTGTTGGCTTGATGACTTAATGGTGTGTTACATCGAGATAGAGATATTTAAAGGACTTAATCTTGCTGAAATTAAGAAATAATTTCAACATGAAGGTAGAAGAATGCCATTGCCATGTTCTGTTTAATGAGAATAAATCTTCATTATGGGTATGTATTCCTTCTAACTATCTTCACTTGCATAATGTTGTTTCTATCATTATATCCTACTGGTTACTAATTCATGATTTATCTATGGTGTTTATGTTTTATAGGTCAACTTTATGCTGGTCTAGGTAATATAGATGATACTATTCGCACACGAACACGTCACGGTGTAACTCCAACGCCGAGGGTGATGCACCACAGCTCACGTCGAAGGAGACCCGTCTGTAAGCGCGGTACGCAAGCAATCTGGCTGGTGCTTTTGAAGGACCTGATCACCCCTTGGGCCTCGAGGTTTGCCGCTCTGCAACAAGAAGAACGAACGAAATAATATGTCACTATCGATCTTTGTAAATGGCGCAATGGATTGGCCGATATGCTCTAGAACAACTTTGTTGCTAACAAGTAAATTACCCCTCTTCATTGATATTTCAAAATTACTTATGAGAATTTTTCTAATAGATGCATCAACTATGAAGTTGCGACCAAATCTGGAAATAGGTAAATTACTTGCTAGGCGTACCTCTTCAAATATGTTGGGGGAGCATGCTGGTGGTGTGACTTGAACAATATCTTGCTCCGTCTTTGGATGGCTCCCCAATGCCTTGTCATCATCTTTTTCATGATTCCATGCATCATTACTTTGAAGATCCTTGTCAGCCGAACTTTGTTCGACTACTTGCTCTTGTCCTTGAGGCTTGTCAATTTTGTTGGGAAATGTAGTGTTGAGGATATAACTCCGAGGCATGACCCACCCAGGAGGGGCCGGGTCACACCGTTGGCGACTTAAGGCAAGAAGGCCCAAGAAGACTGAAGGCCCAAGACCCGGAGGTGGCTTAAGGCCCAAAGGTGTGAACCGCCATGTAATGACTTGTTCTATAAGGAAGGTTAAGTTAGAAACCGAGCCGATCACGTTTGTGTGACCCGGCCGGGACTCTGTAAGCCGCCGTCCATCGACCTGTATATAAAGGGGTGACCCGGCGGTGGGTGAACTCTAGAATCAACAAATCGAGAACTAGGTCAAGCATATTTGCTCCCTTGTAATCGAAACCCAAGCAATACAACTAAAAGCAGGACGTCGGCGTTTACCTCATTGAGAGGGGCCGAACCTGGGTAAATTCCTTGTGTCCTTTTTCCCGTCCAACCCCTTCAAGCTAACCTAGTTGTGATGGCTCCACACCTAAGTCCTTTTGCTAGGACATTTGCCGTGACAAATCCACGACAGTTGGCGCCCACCGTGGGGCTCTCGCATGGTGGTTTCGAGTTCTTGAAGTGCAACTTCTCAGGGATCAAGGAATACGCCGTGGGCCGAATGACAAAGAGTCGCCGCGGCAAGATCTACATCGACGACGCTGGATGGGGTCCGGAGGCCGATTCAATCGAGTACGGGTACCGGGTCCCCTTTGGTGGTATCCACGTGTTCATCGGCAAAATTGGTGAGTCTGAGCCTGAGCCGGAAGTCTGCGCTGACACCATTGAGACGGCTCGGCGCGCGAGACCCGCCAAGGTTCAATCCGCCAGAGTCCAACCCGCCAAGATTCAACCCGCCCAGAAGCTTGTTTTCGTCGGCTTTGTCCATGGAGCGGATCTCGAGGAAGGCTACGTGTCCGGTGGTGAGACGGCCATCTACTCAGCTGATGAGTCCTCAACCGGCGAAACTGAGTCGATCTATCAACTGCAAGATGGCTGGCTTGGGGGCTGTTCCGATGGCTACAGTATTCCGGACTCCTATGAGCCGCCAAACAGGGCAGCTATATTCATGGCCGGGACGCAGCAGATGGTGCACTCATCAACCGCTGCAGCGATAACCTCCGGTTCAACGGCTGCTGCAACGGCTGGGACGAGCGGCTCTGCGCGTCCGCCGGCTCAAGTTTTATCCGAGCTCTTGGATGCTTTGGCAACGTTACTAGCGGCAGAGGTGACCCCGGCGACTCAGGCACAGCATAATGCGGAAGTTGCAAAGCTAAGGGATGAAGTAGCTCGGGCTAAACAGGAACTTAACGCTGAGAATGTCAGGATGGCTGTAGAACGGACCGCCCTAGAGGCCGAAACACAGAGGGTAAGGGCCGAGGCTTTTCGCTTAAGTCTGGATCAGAATGCGTCAAACGCTGTGATGCGGAGGAGGCACCAGAGCCGCTTGCCACCGCAATTCGAGGGGAGGAATCTTTTTATCACACCCGGAGCAGGGCCAAGTAACCCGCCCGATGAGACCCGGGCTGATGAAGCACCGGCAACCGGGGCGGCGGCTCAGCCTCGTATTGCAGAATCGCCCCGTGTGAACTTGACCCCTCCTCAGGAGGTGCAGACACCCCCGGGTCATTACTCCAACCCACTGGATAATATGATTGCCGCAGCCTCACGGCTAACGGCCCTCCCAATTGAAGGTGAGTCGCCAACTGCGATAGAGGCCCGGAACGCCGTGGAACTTCTTAAGACGGCGGTGAGCCAGCAAGCGGCTTATTCCTACAGCCGTGAGCGAATCCATTCGACTCCGCGACCGAGCCGAAGCTACAGCCGGCGCATGGGGTCGCTGGCGGTTTCCAGCAGTGAACGGCGTCGTAACCCACCCCAGGGGCGAGACCCGCCCCGTGGCGATGATGATGTTCAGGTTCCAACAGATCAAGCTAGAGCGCGACAAGAGGCGGAGCTGGCAGCTCAGTTAGCAGCTCTTAGACAGTCTCAGTTAAACCCTTCTATGTCTGTAGAACCAGGAGTGACCTCTCGGTCAGTCGGAGTGCCCTGTCTGGTGCCGGCTCTACGCAATGAGCGTTTGCCCAAGGATTTCAAGGGCCCTCGAAAAGTACCGAATTACACTGCGGATCAGCCTCCGGATGCTTGGATTGAAAGCTACGAGTTGGCTATGGAGATGTTGGACGTTAACGATGATGTGTGTGCCAAATATTTCAACATGATGTTGGATGGGCCGGCTCGCACCTATCTAAAGGGATTGACCCCTAATTCCATCAACTCATGGACTGAATTGAAGACGCATTTCATTCAGAATTTTAAGGACACATGTAAGCCGCCTCTATCGATTATCGACCTAGACACTTGCATCCAGCATGAGGATGAGTCAACCGCCCATTGGGTTCGCGGGGTCTCAGCTATTATCCACTCATCGGATAGTATCAACGCTGGTTCTGCTGTTTTAATTTTGGAGAAAAATTGCCGGTTTATTCACCTCAAACAGAAACTAGGGCGGCTTAAACTTCATTACAATGACATGGGAGAGCTCATGGCAGCTCTTATCAAATATGCCGACTCTGATAATACTAAGGATCCGGGGTCCGATGAAGAGAAGTCCAACAAGGGGAAGAAAAACGGTAATAATGGTAAGAGCAAACAGCACGATGGCGGGTCAGATTTTGTGGCCAATACCAACGCCTAAAATAATGGTCTGCGTCGAAGAGGGAAACCACCCCCCGTACCGGAGGGTCAAGAATTAACCTTGAGGCCGAATTGAACCGGCCCTGCCCAAAGAATAGTTATCCGGATAAACCGTCGACCCACCTGTGGAAAGATTGTCAAATCATGAGGGAGTATAGGAATTCAAACTTTCACCAGGACCACAATAACGGTAACGGCCCGCACGGCGGGTCAGGCTCCGGCTCTCACGGGCCCGGCTTTGGAGGTGGCGGCTCAAACTCTGGATTTCAGGGCCAGGGCAATCAAGGCGGTTTTAATCAGCAGCCCAGTCAAGGCAATCAGCAGCAGCAATCCATGTATCAAAGCAATCCAAAGCAGCTAAATAGTGGTCAATATCATGTTTTCACCACGAACCTGTGCAAACGAGATCATAAGGTTCACAAGCGAGCGGTCAGCGCGGTTGAGCCGGCGGTCCCTCGATACTTATGAAGGTCAGAGCAGCCAATCGTATGGAGCCGTGAGGATCACCCGCCCCGGGTTGACAATCTGGGTCAGCTAGCTTTGGTGGTTGCTCCTTAGGTTGGAGGTTACAAGTTTACTAAGGTACTTATGGACGGAGGCAGCAGCATTAATATCCTTTATTATGATACCTTTCGCCGGATGAATTTAGCTGACAAAGATCTTAAGCCGTCTTCCACAGTCTTTCATGGGGTGGTGCCTGGTAAGTCGGCTTATCCAGTGGGTAAGATAGCTTTGGAGGTGGCTTTTGGCAATGAACATGATTACAGGGCTGAGACATTGACTTTTGAAGTGGTTAAGATCAAAAGCCCCTATCATGCTCTGTTTGGACGGCCGGCTTACGCCAAGTTTATGGCACGACCTTGTTATGTGTATTTGCTGCTTAAGATGCCGAGTCGCAAAGGAACCATCACGGTTCATGGTGATAGGAAGATAGCTTTGGAGTGTGAAGAAGGCAATGCTGCTTACGCCGAGTCTGCTTTTGCCACAGAGGAACTCATGTTTTATAAAGACAATGTTGACTCGGCTAATATGACCCCATTGAAGAAGCCGACCACAGAGCAGGATCATTTACTAAAGTTTAAATCGGCGGATGACACCAAGCAGGTTGACTTTGTCCCTGGCGACTCATCTCAACAGTTTGTGATTAGTGCCAATATGGATCCAAAATAGGAAAGCGCACTCATCGAGTTCATCCGTGAGAACCGGGACATCTTTGCATGGAAGCCTTCAGACATGCCGGGTGTACCGAGAGAACTCGCTGAGCACACTCTTAATATTGATCCTAAGTTTTAGCCGGTTAAACAGTTCCTTCATCGTTTTAACGAGGAAAGGCGCAAGGCTATTGGATAAGAGGTGGCCCGGCTCTTAGCAGCCGGGTTCATTGTTGAAGTTTTTCATCCTGAGTGGTTGGCTAACCCGGTGCTCGTACTCAAGAAAAACGGCACTTGGCGCATGTGTGTGGATTACACAGACCTTAACAAAGCTTGCCCGGCTGATCCTTTTGCTCTTCCCCGTATTGATCAGATCATTGATGTTACGGCGGGTTGTGAGCGTTTGAGCTTTTTGGATGCTTACTCTGGTTATCATCAGATCAAGATGGCAGTTAAAGACAAAGAGAAGACGGCTTTCATCACACCTTTTGGGGCTTTTTGCTATGTGTCTATGCCCTTTGGGCTCAAGAGTTCCCAGGCGACTTATCAGCGTTGTGTTCAGAATTGTCTTCATAACCAGATAGGACGCAATGTTCATGCTTACATGGATGATATTGTGGTGAAATCCATAAAGAAGGAATCTCTGCTAGATGATTTGAAGGAAACCTTTGATAACCTCCGGGTCTACAAGATGATGCTTAACCCGGCCAAATGCGTTTTTGGTGTGCCTGCAGGCAAGCTCTTGGGTTTCTTGGTTTCGGAGAGAGGCATTGAAGCTAACGCAGAGAAAATCAAGGCCATCACTTCATTGGCTAAGCCGGCATGCATTAATGACGTTCAGCGTCTGGCGGGTCGTATTGCAGCCTTAAGCCGGTTTATAAGCCGCCTGGGAGAGAAGGCTATTCCTTTGTACCAGATGATGAAGAAGACAGATCACTTTAGTTGGAGTGATGCTGCTAACAAGGCGTTTGAAGCACTTAAAAAACAGTTAGCTGAGCCACCGGTTCTTGCAGCTCCTGTTGAGAAGGAGCCTTTTCTTTTATATGTGGCTGCTAACAGTAGAGCCGTCAGCGTGGCCATTGTTGTAGAAAGGAAGGAAACAAGAAAGGAATACCTAGTTCAGAGGCCGGCTTATTATGTCAGTGAAGTTTTAATTGAGTCCAAGCAAAGGCACCCACATTGGCAGAAGCTAGTCTATGGGGTGTTCATGGCCAGTCGCAAGTGGAAGCATTATTTCCAGGGTCATCCCATTACTGTGGTCAGTTCTGCTCCCTTAGGGGATATTATTCAAAACAGAGAAGCCACCGGCCGGATAGCCAAGTGGGCCATTGAGCTTGGACCTCATGGTTTGAAATATATGCCAAGGACGGCCATCAAGTCTCAAGCTCTCGTGGATTTCATCAACGACTGGACAGAGTTGCAGATGCTTGAGGAGAAGCCAGATAATACATATTGGACTATTCATTTTGATGGGTCCAGGCAATTGGAAGGCTCGGGGGCTAGAGTTGTTTTGATTTCCCCACGTGGTGACAAATTTTGCTATGTTTTAAGGCTGATGTTTCCTTGTACTAATAATGCAGCGGAGTATGAGGCCCTGCTCCATGGTCTTCGGATGGCCAAAGAGATGAACTTAAGCTGGGTCAGGTGTTTTGGCGACTCAGATTTGGTGGCCCAGCAAGTCTCAGGAACTTGGGATTCTAAGGACCCGCTCATGGCGGCTTATCGCCGGGCGGTTGACAGTATTGCTGGTCATTTCAAAGGGTATCAAGTGGAACATGTTGATCGAAGGAAAAAAGAGGCGGCCGATGCTTTAAGCCGGCTGGGGTCTCAGCGTAAGCCTGTACCACCGAATGTTTTTCTTGATATAATGAATAGCCCTTCAGTTAAGTTACCAATAGAGGAGGATCTTCGCAATTCCTGACCCGGAGGCACAGTTGGTGGCGGCTCTTCATGCTATACCCGATTGGACGGCGCCGTATTTGGCTTATATGACCCGTGGTGAGTTACCAGAGGATGAAACGGAGGCCAGGTAGATAACCCGGCGGTCTAAATCCATGACCATTGTCAATGGCGAGTTGCAACGATGCAGTGTCACAGGCGTGTTTCAGAGATGTATTTCTCCTAAGGAGGGCCGTGAGATTCTAAGGGAGATCCATGAAGGTGATTGTGGACATCATGCCGGCTCTAAGTCTCTGGTTGCTAAAGCCTTCCGGCACGGTTTTTATTGGTTGACGGCTCACATTGATGCAGAGGATCTGGTTAGCAAGTGTGACGGTTGTCATAAGTTTTCTAGACGAACTCACGTACCGGCTCAAGAATTGAGGATGATTCCAATTACTTGGCCGTTTGCAGTGTGGGGGCTGGATATGGTTGGACCTTTCAAGAGATCCAAGGACAAAAAGACCCTCCTTTTGGTGGCGGTGGATAAGTTTACAAAGTGGGTTGAGGCAGAGCCGGTCAGCAAGTGTGATGCGGCAACGATGGTTCAATTCATTAAAAAGGTGATCTTCCGCTTTGGCTACCCGCATAGTATCATAACTGATAATGGCACCAATCTGTCAAAGGGCGCTATGGAAGAATTCTGTCAACGAGAGCATATTTGTCTCGATGTTTCATCAGTGGCTCACCCCCAGTCCAATGGTCAAGCTGAAAGGGCCAATCAGGAAATCTTGAGAGGCATCAAACCCCGGCTTATGGTCCCTTTGCAGAGGACGCCGGGTTGTTGGGTTGAGGAATTACCCTCAGTGCTTTGGAGTATAAATACCACCCCCTACAGATCAACAGGTTACACACCTTTCTTCATGGTTTACGGGGCAGAGGTGATTCTCCCAAGTGACATCCGTCATGACTCGCCCCGTGTGGCGGCTTATGTTGAAACTGACAACGAAAAAGCATGTCAAGATTCTCTGGATATGTTGGATGAGGAACGTGACCTCGTGGCGGCTCGTTCGGCAATTTATCAGCAAGATCTGTGTCGTTATCATAGCCCTCGGGTTAAAACCCGGACATTTCAAGAAGGCGACTTGGTGCTCCGGCTCATCTAGGATCAAACAAATATGCACAAGTTATCCCCACCTTGGGAAGGGCCTTTTGTGGTCAGCAAAAATCTGAACAATGGGTCATATTATCTTATTGATGTTCGAGAACACAAGGACTCATGCACATTGGAGGAGGAGACCTGCCGACTGTGGAACATTGCTCATCTTCGGCCATATTACACTTGAGCCACAGGTTCCTGTGTTGTACATACTTTCTTCAGTGTATATATCATGATCACTATAATAAAGCATGCATCCCTGATAATTCAGGGCCTCTGTCATTTCATTTCTAAGTATCTGAGCCTTTATTGTTTGTTCATAAGGTCACTTGGGGGCTTCCTGCTCAATGAGCATAGCTATTCACACCCTCTTGATCCGGTTTCCAAGCCGTCTCATTGGTCACTTGGGGGCTTCCTGCTTAATGAGCATAGCTGTTCACACCCTCTTGATCCGGTTTCCAAGCCATCTCATTGGTCACTTGGGGGCTTCCTGCTCACGGAGCATAGCTGTTCACACCCACTTGATCTGGTTTCCAAGCCGAATTTGAGTTAAACCTGCCTGTTTGCAAGAAGCTACTCCGCCAGGTGACCCGCCGAACTCTTGACAGTTACTCTTTTCAATAAGACCCTGAACTAGTCAAGGTTAAAATGGCAGACTTTGTCACGAGAGGGCCGGCTTACAGAGAGGTAGGATAAACTCACCTGCTGTCGTAGTCTCTCCGCCATGTGGCCTGTTCGTACTCTTAACAGTTACTCTTTTCAATAAGACCCTGAACTAGTTAAGGTTAAAACGATGGATTTATGTCATGTGAGAGCCGGCTTGCGGGGTAAAACCTGAATTTTTTCAAAAAACAAACTAGAGGCAGACTCTTCTGGACCTGTTAAGCTTCCGGCTTATAGACATATATCCTTACAGCATCATTATGATATTGGTCTACATGCATGACTTCATATTTTAATAAATACTTCGGGTTTTTTAACACGCCCTGGTTATAGACTTTATGTCGCCAGAACATATCATATTGGATATTATGACCCGCCCTAGCGTAAACCGCTAGGTTATATGTTGTTTACTGTGTGCAGGAACATTGCAAAACAAAAATGATATTCCCTACAAAGCTCATCAGCGGCACATAAACATACTTCAGCAGTTTTAAGACTAAACATCCACGATGGCAGGGCAGATCATTGTTTTTACTAGCCTATTACACGGCTCTTCAAAGCCCGAATACTTAAGAGTTTTTTTTCACAAGGGAACGCTGCGTTGCAGTCTGAGAGCCGCCTGTTGAATCAGTTGTTCTGGTCTTGGCGAGTTGAAGCCTCCGGGTTATCTTGCACCGGTTCTTCTTCTTCTCCTTCCATCGTCTGGAAGTTAGATGATGTCCAATCGATGCCAGTTAAAGCTTGGAATTTGGCTTCATCATCTATAAGGTCGGACGGATCAATATCAGGAGCAAAAGTGTGCTTACGTATTAGAGGAATGAGCTCTACAATATCATAAGTCGGCGCTTTCACTTTCTGGTTCTCATTGGTATAAGTCGCCTGATACTTAGACAAGTCTGTCTCCTCAGCCAATTTACTGGCCAGCGGGCGCATCTCTCTTACGCATTTTGTGAAGTCGTTCGCTTTGAAGGGAGACCCATCTTCTTTGAAGCTTGGGCAGCCAGTGGCCAACTTCTCAGGGTCCAACTCTGCTTGCCAGGCTTTAGCCCGGCTCAAAGTAGTAATTGCACCGGCTCGAGCTGCGGATCGCTTGATCTCTTCAATCCTTTTGGGCATGACAGATAACTTGTCTAATACATCCTTGATAAGTGCAGGGGGCTGTTTATTATGTGAGATAGCTGCTAGTGACCGTTGTGTGCCTGTGTACAGTTGTTCCACCAGAGTGTAAACCGCCTTGAGCTTTACCAACATATCTTGGCCGAGGTTGGTGCTCCTGGGGCCTATTGAATAAGTGCACAAATGAGTCGCCGGGCGAGTTAAGGTTAAAAAGTGGAAGTGGGCAAAACATCTTGAGTTGCTTACCGAAGATTGCAGCTGTCATCTGGGATATGCGGTGTTTTAAACTGGTCAATTCTGCAGCCGTTTTCTTCAAAGAAGATTCAGCAGTTTCTGCTCTTTGAACCAAGGCGGCCTTCTCTTTGTCCCAGGCGATTCTTTCTATGGAAAACCCAGTTTTGAGCTTCTCGTTCTCTTCTAGACTAAGCTTGAGCTTGGAATCAGCTTCGTGTGTTTCTGCCTCTTGCCGTTCAAGCCGGGTCTTCAAATCGGCCACCTGGTTTTTGGCCTGGGTTAACGCATCCTGCAAATAAGAGTTCAACAAAATTATATACATATTTGCCAAGACACAATTTATGGATAAGTCTCAAGCACGTTGCAAGCAAAGCACTTGACACTTGGGGGCTAATGTGTGCGGAAGTTCTTTTTCCCACTTATATTTCTTTTGACCCGGCTCATCTTTATCAACATAAGCCGGCCCATGAGGGCTATAATCTGGAGTTCTTTCAAAGTGATGAACCGGCTCATCTTTATTAAAGATAAGCCGGCCCATGAGGGATATGGTCTAAAGTTCTTTCCATATAAATGAACCGGCTCATCTTTATCAAGATAAGCCGGCCCATGAGGGCTACGACTATGAAAGATTGAAGAAATAAATGGACAAAGCCTTAACCCTACTCAAAGTATCTTTTCCTACGGATAAGACTTGGGGGCTGGATGACTATATATGTAAAGGAAACAAATGTTCATACCTCATATTTTTGGCGCAAGTTCTTGACCAAGTCTGCCTCCAGATCACGACCCGTGTGCAGCTGGCTCAGATAGCAAGAGTATAACTCATTAACGGCCAAGTGTGAGTACTTGGCAACATCAAACCTAGCCTTATTCCTTTCAATCAGCTCTTCCTTGGCAGAGTGCTTGGCTAGAATGGTGGGGTTCCCCGGTTCAGTATAGCCAGCACCAGTAATGACAACATCCTCTGCATCTCGTTGGGAAGGAGTTTCGTCAGCAGGTCTTATGGGACTTGGCGGTTTAGCACTGGATGGATCAACATGTATTGGGTCTACCATGACTTCACGAGTCTCTAGTGGCAGGTCATCAGCAGCAGCCTCAGAGTTGTGATGAGAAGCCTCGGATATGTTTTGGATTTCCGGTTCATTAACTTTGGGGTCTTCGGCCGGTTTATTAACCTTCAGCTTTTTGCTGGGCTTGGCTATGCCACTGAAAATAAGACGTATGAAGAGGTTATTATGTCAGTTGGTAAAGCATTAAAGCAAAGAAATTAATGTTCTCACCCGGGAGCGACTTTGAAGAGGGGAATCTGAGTTCCAGTTGAGTCGCCGGAGGAGGAGTGAGAGGTTCCCTGATAGTTTGAGCCGGAAGGGTTAAGCGGTTTACGAATAAGACCCGCCTTTGGAAAAGATAAGGTTGGATTCTGTGGCACCTCATTTCGGCGTTTCCGATGAACCGGCGTGGTGGGTAAGCAAGAGGAAAGGTTTCTATAGCCGTTGTTCCGGGTTGTGCGTCGAGCTTCATGCTGTTGTTTCTTCAAAATAAAGTTTGGATCCAAGTAAGCTAAAGGGTGAGAAAACCTTACTTTTCGGCTCACTTGTCCAACTTTCTGTCTTGGCAAAGGCTCTGAGTCGAAAGAAAGGGTAGTTACCTCTTCACCATCTGCATGGCTGGCCTCCGCGTCGTCCTGACAGTAATGAGCGTCAATAAGATGTACAAAAAAGGAGCCAAGGGAATCAAGTTCTACCTCTGACTCATCGTCGTTCAGTGTAAATAGCTCTGTTGTGTCTGTTTTCTTCTTAGCAGGCCTCTTGGGAGCCTTGTTCTTTGCTCTGACCTTTTTGGTCGGCTTACCCTGAAGCTTCTTATTCCAGAAAGGATCATCAGCCTGAAGAAGACAAGTAATCGTAAGAAGACAATTTTTGAGAGGAATAAGATGATAAAGAAGTTTGAAATACTTACTGCCGGAGCTAGGTTGAGAGCAAAAGGGGTTCAGTCCCATCTTGCTACAAGTTGCCAAGCTCTCATTAAGCAGCATTTTGGTCATCCTGTTGATCTCATCATCGTTCAGTCGCTCTTGGCAGTAACGCTGTGGGTCGTTGACGCCGCAGGTATATTCACACATTAAACCGGGTCGGCAGCTCAATGGTAAAATTCTCCAAGCGACCCAGCATCAGACTAAGTCAACTCCGGTTAACCCGTTGGCCATCAAGGCCCTTGTCTTTGAAAAGATGGGCATATAGTTAGCCCATTCTTCGGTGCTGATCCGGTCTAGGAGGCGATGTCTTGAGCTAAGCCGGTTCTCATGGAAACCTGGCAGAGGATTCTCATCAGCCGGAGATGTATCTTGGCAGTAAAACCAAGTTTGGTTCTAGTCCTTAGGATGACTGGGAAGTGCGGCGGCAGGAAAGACAGCTTCTTTTCGTCTCTGAATGGAAATTCCGCCAAGTTCTAAGCTGGGGCCGTCCGTGAACTCAGTTTGGCGGTTCAAATAATAAAATTCTCTGAACAAATTCACAGTGGGTTCTTGTTGAAGATATACTTCACAAAAGACTTGGAAATTGCAGATGTTGGAGACTGAATTGGGTCCAATGTCTTGCAGATGAAGTTGAAAGAAATGTAGCACGTCACGGAAATTTTTTGAGCAGGGTGGGGAAAAGCTCCGGAGCATGTGATCAGCAAATACTATGACCTCGCCTTCCTTTGGGGCGGGTATGGCCTCTTGACCCGGAGCTCTCCAGTGGATCACATTTTTGGCTGCTAAGACGCCTTCTTTAACATATTCATTGAGAGTTTCTTCCGTGACAGTGGAAACGATCCAGTTGCATGAAGTGACGGTCTTGGTCATTTTTGTTGATGAAAGAACCTAGAGAGGGAAATATTGCCGGGTCAAGATTATGATGTTAAGCCATCCGATGACCAGAAAGCAAGTGTATCGTACAAGATCAATTCGTATGCAAAGAATATGTGCTATGAAGATTGGCATGAATAAACCGGTAAGACACCGTTAGGTGATGCAGACACTGAATATATACAGGCGGTTTAAAGGTTAAGAAATAAGCCGGCAGGCGTTTGGCGGATTACGAAAATTCAGTTAAGCCGCCCCCATGGCAGTGATGGGACGGTTATCTACAGATCTGAAGTGGAGTAAAATTTTGCTAAGTGCTGGATAAACAGGTTTTACAAGTTTCGCTTATAATTTTGGATATGGCCGTCCGGAAAATGAGAATAATTTGTAAACCTAGAATCACGGCGGAGGAAAGATTTGCAAACTAAGATTGAATCTTGGGCAGAAGGGGTATTTCTACAGTCGGAAGATGGCGTTAAACTGTTTCCGCACGACGTCAGTGCTATTTCCAAATCAAGCTGAGCATTCTAGAAGGAAGCATCGACGAACAGCGAAGAACGCCGATGAACGGCCGAAACCCTAATGCAGATATAGTGTGAGGGGAGATGAGCGCTTACTGATGTTGAGGAACAGCGGAGGAGCACCGTGTTTTTCTAGTCCGTTCAGGTCGAGGCAGCGGCCGGAGCTGACGTCGGTGGGAAGACGGCAGCGGTGGAGCTCGGTTGCCGTGTCGTTAGGAGGAAGGAGACGAAGAAGAGGAGGCAGGGGTAAAAAGTAAAAAGGGGGACCCCTGTCTCTATTTATAAGGAGATGACGAGATGGCATGCGCGGGAATCGAGGAGGCAAAAATGATTATGCTGGCAAAGCGGGCGCCTTGATTTTTGGAAGGTCTATTAAGATAAAGATCCGTTGAGGTATTCCGAGTTTTGTGCAGAGTTAATGTGCATGATGTCATGGCGGGTTACCATGGTTCTGCTATGTGACGTCATGGCGGGTTACAGCAGGATGGAAAGAAATTGATAATGGAAAATTCTGGTAAGTCAAGTAGCAGAGATTGATGTGAACAAGTTCAAATCAACCTGGGGCCTAATGTTGAGGATATAACTCCGAGGCATGACCCGCCCAGGATGGGCCGGGTCACACCGTTGGCGGCTCAAGGCAAGAAGGCCCAAGAAGACTGATGGCCCAAGACCCGGAGGTGGCTTAAGGCCCGAAGGTTTGAACCGCCATGTAATGACTTGTTCTGTAAGGAAGGTTAAGTAAGAAACCAAGCTATCACGTTTGTATGAGCCGGCCGGGACTCTGTAAGCCGCCGGGCATCGACCTGTATATAAAGGTGTGACCCGGCGGCGGGTGAACTTAGGAATCAACAAGTCGAGAACTAGATCAAGCATATTTGCTCCCTTGTAATTGAAACCCAAGCAATACAACTAAAAGCAGGACGTAGGCTTTTATCTAATTGAGAGTGGCCGAACCTGGGTAAATTCCTTGTGTCCTTTCTCCCATCCAACCCCTTCAAGCTAACCTAATTGTGATGGCTCCACACCCAAGTCCTTTTGCTAGGACATCTGCCGTGACAAATCCACAACACGTAGCATGCAATTTCAAAAAAATTCCTACGCTCACGCAAGATCTATCTAGGAGATGCATAGCAACGAGGGGAAGAGTGTGTCTACGTACCCTCATAGACCCAAAGCGGAAGCGTTTGACAACGCGGTTAATGTAGTCGAACTTCTTCTAGCTCTGACCGATCAAGTACCGAACGTACGGCACCTCCGAGTTCTGCACAAGTTCAGCTCGATGAAGTGCCTCGTCCTCTTGATCCAGCAAGGTGTCGAGGAAGTAGATGAGTTCCGTCAGCACGAAGGCGTGGTGACAGTGATGGTGAAGTGATCCGCACAGGGCTTCGCCGAAGCACTACAAAGATATGATCGGAGGCGTAAACTGTGGAGGGGGGTGCCGCACACGGCTAATAATTGTTGTTGTGTGTTCTAGGCGCCCCCTCCCCATGTATATATAGATGGGAGGGGGGAGGGGAGCAGCCAGGGTGCACCCCAAGTAGGAGGAATCCTACTTGGGGGCCTCCCCAATTCAGCCTCCCCCCCTTCCATAATTGCCGGAGCACTAGTGCAGAACCGGGCTGTAGTCCCGGTTCGTAAGGCTCTTTAGTGCCGGTTCTGGAACCGGCACTAAAGGGTGGGGACTAAAGCCCCCCCCCCCTTTAGTCACGGTTCAACACGAACCGGCACTAAACGGCCACCACGTGGCACGAGCACGCGCCGGGGCGCTCGGGGCTTTTAGTCCCGGTTGGTTACACCAACCGGGACTAAAAGGTTTAGGGGTTTCGGTTTTATGATTTATTTTTCCTTTAATTTTGCGTTTTCCATTTAATTCTTTTCATTTGCTGGTATTTTATGATACTACATATTGTACACGTTATGCATATATATAAATAGAATTTCTCGTAGAACCGATCATATATATATATATATATATATATATATATATATATATATCATCGAATGTCTCGCACGACCATTCACACATACACATGTATATATACAATTTGGTATATACAATTTCTCCTCTCAATTTGCAGATCATTACATGGAGGCATTAGGTCGATCTAGCTAGGTACGGGGTAATGGAATTCTCCTTTGGGATCTATAACCTGGTCGAGCAAAAATCCCGCTATTTCCTCTTGAATCGCTCATACGCGATTCTCTGGTAGGAGCTTATCCCGCATGTCCTTCATCTTTAAAGAAGAGATCAAAATATGCATGTATTATTAGTTGTGTGTATATATATTAGATAATGATGTCAAAATTGTGAATAGTGTTCTGGCAAACGTACCCATCAGTTTCTATCATCTTTGCTCCTTTCCGACACCATCATGCGAATGTTCTCGCAAACGTAGTATGCACATAAATTAGTCCCCGGCGCCTGCTTCAGGGCCTTTACGAGAATAGAATTCAGTCAGATAATAATTAATCAACCATGATAATGGTATTGAAACTAGAATTAAAGAGATGTTAGCTAGCTAGTACTACTTAATTAATTACCTTGGGTCAGACCCATGTCAGCTGTTGTTTCCATTGGCCTTTAACCTTTTTGATGAACTTTTCCCAAGCCCTACCCGCCGGCAAAGAAAATGAATAAAGGAGTTATTATTTAGTTGATATCAGGAAACGAACTAAAGAGGACGACATAGTGCGATAATGATTGAAATTACCTGTCGAGCATCCCCTTCGCGATTGAGTATTCTTTAGGTTCTTTAAGTAGTGAGTCCAGTACATGAACTTTTCCCTCGTCAACTTCAATGATTAACAAGATCCAATGGAAACTGCATGCACACACGTTTGTATTAAGCGGGCATGTGCATAACTCATCAACTACACTTATTAACATCTAGTAAGCAAAAACAGAATTCGTAGTACAAGACAGTGTCACTCACCCGAAGTTGTAAGGAAGTAGTATTCCTGGTTGGGTATTTAGTCGCACCAAGAACTATAGCAAGGTTTTCTCTGTGTATGGTTGATCATATTCACGTGACCATGTCTCTTCATTAATGGTATTTGGGTCAATGAACCCAATGCCATAGCGTCCAGCTTTTTTCATTTCATAGATCTTCATTCTTCATAATACCACAGAAAAGAATATAGTGAGGATAATTACAGTTAATGAACGAGCACTACAGCTAGCTAGAGACTTAACTTACAGAAAGAAATCACTTACAGACAATAGCAACTGACGATAGATTTGTCGAGTGCGTCTTGATTGAATAACTGAAACATTTCTTGAAACTCAACCCACAGATCTTTTTCATGGAAGTAATGCTCTGCCTTGACTTTCACCATGAGGGACTCTTTATCGGTAGTCTTGGCTTCTCTCATGTACCATTGATGCAATTTATACATTCTCGTTGAGAGACACTTGACCTCCTCAGCCTTGACCATAGGTTCACCGCGGACATATTTCCGTTTTAGTTCCTTCTCTTTAAACATTTCGATGGGCTCGATGCCTAGGAGTTGTTCTACAGTGACACCGGCCACTTCAGCCTGCCTTCTATGATCGTCAGTTATTACCAGCTGATCGGTGCCGGTACTCACATGTGTTGGTACAATGACCGGGGGGATCGATTGCACCGCCTGTTCTCCCAGCTGGGGAACAGTTTTCCCGCTTTTTTGGCAGCTGCTTGGCTGGAGCTCGAGCTCGACTCCTTTTTTTGTGCTCGATATGACTTCTTGATTTCACGCTCATAGTCTGAGTCAACATGCTTTAGAGCTGGCGGTTGAGCCATATGAATAAAGTGGTCAATGACATGCTCAGGTACTTTCTCCTTTGGCGGCGGGGGCGGTTTCGGTCCAAAATGGGCCTTCACTTGGGCTCGCACTTCGATCTTGTTTTCCTCTTCGGTCAGGTCGTAAGGCCGACAAGGAAGAGGCTTGAGGCTTGGACCAAATTGGTATCTCTTGCCTCCTGTTGTACTGCTAGCCGCCGTAGCTGCGGCGCCTCTCTTCCGCTGTTGCTTAGTCGGCGGAGCCCGTTGAGGCGGCGGAGACGGCTGACGCGGTGCCTGGCTTGGAGGAGGAGGACTGGGCTGACGCGGTGCCGGACTTGGAGGAGGAGGAGTGGGCTGACACGGTGCCGGACTTGGAGGAGGAGGAGTGGGCTAACACGGTGCCGGACTTGGAGGAGCAGGACTCTGCTGAGGCGGTGGCTGACTTGGAGGAGCGGGAGTCTGCTGATGCGGTGGCGGACTTGGAGGAGGAGCCGGCTGACGCGGTGTTGGTGGCCTTGGAAAGATGATGCAATCCTTTCTCCATAGAATGATACGATGTATGGCCTCTCCCAGCGTGCGCTCGTCGTCACCTCCAGAAATTTCAAGCTCTAGCCCCGAATATTGTGCCACCACTTCATCAACCGCGACACAAGCATAGCGAGCTGGAATCAGATTGCAATGTAAGGTTGCTTCAGGGGGATTTGTATAAGCAGCGCCGTCCGCCACCTTCATGGATATGTTCTTCATTTTAAAGTGTAGCTCACAATTAGTGTTATCCATGATGTCATCCACAGGGTATCTATCCAACAGTGCCTCATCGCCCGGGGCAGAACCCACGCTGCTTCTCGGCATGGATGGGATGGTGCTATCCAATGCTGGATCCGCTAGCTGCTGCCGCTGCTGGGACCCCCTTTCCTGGGTAAGTGTGTTGATCTGCTGCTGCTGCCACTGGAAAGGGAGTGCCAACTCCGCGTGCCTTGATTCTAGGCCTTGAAGGCGCTCTGCTTCCTGCTTCGTCTGCTGCTCGTCCAGCTTCCTCTTCTTCTCCTCCTGCATCTTCTTTCTCGCACGGCTTCTGTAGTCGGCGTTCCAGTCTGCAAACCCCTCAAACAACGGAAGAACGCCTTTGCCTCGTGTTCTTCCCGGGTGTTCAGGGTTCTTCAGGGCACGCGTAAGCTCGCCGCTCTCTCTGTTGGGCGTGAACACCCCCGTTCGAGCCTCTTCTATTGCAACAATTAAATCGAGGTTGGCTCCTTTAAGACTTGCCCACTCCAAAACCTGGCCTGGCTTTGGGTCCAACGTCCCCCCATGCGCATAGAACCAAGTCCTGGACCTGGGGGGGGCAACTCAATGTAACTGGAATGACCTCTGTGTCCACCTCATAGCCACCTGGCCCCAGCTTATGGTGCCATATCTTTTTTGCAGCATTGATCTTGTTTATTCTCGACCGTTCCTGAGCCACTTCCGATTCCTTGAATTTCACGAAAGCGTCCCAGTGATCTCTTTGCTTCTCCAGTGTTCCCTTGAATTCTGGAGTCTTCTTTCCTCCTTCGACGTACTTGTTCCATATACTTTTCTTGTGGTTGTTGAATGCTATCGCCATCTTCCTAAGAGCAGCGTTCTTGACTTTCTCCACATCTGCATCTGTGAAATGATCTGGTAGGGTGAAATGTGACATGAGAGATTCCCAAAGCTGATCTTTTGCTCTTTGGTCGACAAAAGTAAGATCTGGACATTGCTTTGCTGCCTTTTTCCATTCTTGAATGGAGATCGGGATTTGGTCCTTCACAAGAACTCTGCACTGACGAATGAACTTGCCCGCATTCTTCTTAGGCTCGCGCGGTTCACCATTAGGTTTGATGGCATCGATGTTGTACTTTACGCCATCCTTCAACTTTTTGGTCGGGCCTCGCACTGTCCTGCTGCCTGTAGAAGATTTGCTCGATCCGGAGGGCTTAAAGAAGAAAGATCGATTCGTTAATATATATATATATATACAAAATCAATTAAAACATGTGATGATCACCAGATGCCTGCTTCTATAAATATACCTCGCCGGTATTTGTTATTTGAAGATCATCATAGTTCTGGACTTCATCTATTCATTCATCTTCATCGAATATCAAATCACCCTCCCCGGTATTGTTCAGATATTGTGAGCCGTCATCTTCTTCATTCTCATCTGGCCGGCTCGGGGAGCGTATGATCTCGAACAGGGCCTCTTCTCCTTCTCTGCCTGTATTGTCCGCCATAGCTTCTATTAACTAATCCAGAAGAAATATAAAACAATTTAGTACGCATCTCGAATAATAGTAGATAATTGATATGCATCTCGAATAATAGTAGATAATAGATATGCATCTCGAAAGATAAAACTGAATCATAGTTGATAATATGCGCATCATCGAATATAATCTCGAATATTATCGAATAATATAATCTTGAATACATCGTCTCGAATATCTCAAATATATCACTAGGTAATGCAGATCGAATACTATCGAATAATCTAGTTCACTCGCGGTGGTCACCCAAAGAGAAGGAATCACCACAGGATCATAGCTCCAGTGAGATCCCTGAAGAACCTGCCAGGTATTGGAGAACCTGACGTCCAACGCAACCATGTAGCAACAGACGTGCTCGTGCTCCTCCCTGACACGGTGACGTACCACCTCCGCGGGGGACGCCAGCCTCCGCACCGAATGAAGCCCACGCGCCCGCCACCAAAGAATCTCCGGGTCGACGACGGGACCTGGGTTCCTCACCAAGATGCGCGCCCCTGAAGGTAGCACCTCCCAGTGCCAGCCCGACGGAGCCCAGTTCCGGACATGGCGCCTCTGAAGTAGGACGTCATCGCGAATAGGTCAACGACGACGATGCGGGCCGGGCATCGTTGAAGTGACGTACAAATTCTATGCAAATATGTAACATTTTTTAAATGTTTGGCTAGGAACAGGATTCAGAATCATAACGGATTCTCTTAACCTGTAAGGGATTTAACAAAATGGCGCCATTCTGGATGCGCAGAAAATGGTCCATATTTTTCCTGATCTCATCTACCCTTCTATATGTCACGTTGTCTACTGTCAAAGTATTCAAGAAAACCATGGCTTCATCATTAGCCGAAAGTAACAGGCGCATAATGGTACGAAGCTCTCCAAATTGTTTTGGAACGGAGTCCCGGATAGGATAATTAGCTTTTTGGTACGAATTTCAGCAAAAGCCTTCCGAATTCGTACCAAAAAGCAAATTATTCTATCCGGAACTCCGTTCCAAAACAGATTTGAAGAGCTTCGTAGCATCATACGCCTGTTACTTCCGGCTAATGATGAAGCCATGGATTTCTTCAATCTTTGACAGACAACGTGACATATAGAAGAATATATATATAGATGAGATCAGAAAAAAAATGGATCAACTTGTGCACATCCATAACGGGGGCATTCTTTGATCATATATATTTCACTAGATCAAACTTTGACATATGATCAAACTTTGACATATGATCAAATGTTGCATATGTCAAAATTCAAACTTTGACATATGATCAAATGTTGCATATGTCAAAATTCAAACTTTGACATATGATCAAACTTTGACATATGTCAAAATTATTGCATCTAGTTAAATTGGATCAAATGTTGCATCGTGATATATGCAACATTCAAAAAAATTTCAATATGACAAACTTTTAATACATTCAAACATCTAAAACATCTAAAACATCAAAACATACACATATATACATCTAAAACATCAAAAATTCCTACTCAATAAAACATCTAAAACATCAAAACATTTCTATAACTAAAAGTATAAAAAACTAAAATTCCTACTCATCTAATTAACATTTATATATCTAAAATTCATCTAAACATTTCTATAACTAAAAGTATAAAAAACTAAAAAAACATTCATTTAACATTTATATATATCTAATTCATCTAATTAACATTTATATATATCTAATTCATCTAATTCAACTAAAAAACAGAAAAAAAAATTAAGAAATGTGTGTGTGTGAGTTCGATGGGAGGGGCGGCCATGACGGCACAGGGGCTGCTCACATCGGCGCGACGGCCGGCGAGGCGAGGCGACGGGGGCGGCGACGGGGACGTATGGCGACGGCGACGGCGACGGGGGCGCGCGACGGGGGCGGCTACGGGGGGCGGCAGCGATGTCGATCGAAGCAGAGAAGACGAAGAAGAGAAGAGAAGAAACTGAAAATTCGTAAGTGTTGTATATATAGGAGGGACCTTTAGTCCCGGTTGGAGCCACCAACCGGGACTAAAGGTCAAATTTGGCCAGGCCAAGCGGCGGGAAGCACATGCATTTAGTCCTGGTTGGTGGCTCTAACCGCGACTAAAGGGGGGGGGGGTCTTTAGTCGCGGTTGGAGCCACCAACCGGGACTAAAGGCTTGTGCTTCCCATGTGCGCGGTGCAGAAGTTTAGTCCCACCTCGCCGAGCGAAGGGCAGCCGCACTGGTTTATAAACCCAGCCGCGGCTGCTCCTTCGAGCTCCTCTCCAAAGCATGCTTCTGGGCCTAACTCTGTTGCGCTGCCCTGTGGGCCTACTGGGCCTTGCGGGCCTACATCCTGGCCCAACTATAGGTTGGGTTTCTAGTCGTATGCAGGCCGTTGTGGCCCAGTAGTCGTGCTTTTTTTCATTTTTTGTCTTATTTATTTTCTTTTATTTCTGAGTTGTTTTTTTGCTTTATTTAGAGTTTCTTTGTGAATATTTTTGCTTTAGGTAAAAAAAATTATAAACTTTCTGTTAGTGCTAGTAGTTTTCAAATTTGAAGAGTTTAAATTTGAATTATTTGAAATTTGTGTGAATCACTAGTTTGTGAATAACTTTACTTTAAAAATAGATTTTTCAGTGATTCTTTTTTCTTATGTTTATATTAGTGTGTTTTATCATTATATTCAATTTGGTAATACTTAGGTTATTTAAAAAAATGAAATGCCTTTGTAACAGATGAGTTTTCGTCCGAAACCCTGATACTTCGAAAGAGATTGTCCATTTTGTACACGAAGTGGATCCAGTTTTACTCGTAACCCTCTCAACTTTTTAGAACATGCTATGTGGGTGAAATGATGATACCATGCCAACTTTCAACCTTTTCAGAGTTCATTTGTAGTGCTTTTCAATTTCAAGGTCCTTTAGCTCAAAAAAATCAGTAAATGCATGAAAAATAGCAAATGACGTCAGAAAGGGTTGAAAATTGATGGCGTGGATTTGAATGGTGCATACTGAATGCATAAAAAGTCTGGACTTGAAATAAGTTTTAAAAAATAAAATGCCTTTGTAACAGATGAGTTTTCGTCCGAAACCCTGATACTTCGAAAGAGATTGTCCATTTTGTACACGAAGTGGATCTAGTTTTTGCCGTAACCCTCTCAACTTTTTAGCACATTCTATGTGGTGAAATGATGATACCATGCCAACTTTCAACATTTTCAGAGTTCATTTGTAGTGCTTTTCAATTTCGGGGTCCTTTAGCTCAAAAAAATCAGTAAATGCATGAAAAATAGCAAATGAAGTCAGAAAGGGTTGAAAATTGATGACGTGGCTTTGAATGGTGCATACTGAATGCACAAAAAGTCTGGAGTTGAAATAAGTTTAAAAAAATGAAATGCCTTTGTAACAGATGAGTTTTCGTCCGAAACCCTGATATTTCGAAAGAGATTGTCCATTTTGTACATGAAGTGGATCCAGTTTTTGCCATAACCCTCTAAACTTTTTAGCACATGCTATGTGGGTGAAATGATGATACCATTCCAACTTTCAACCTTTTTAGAGTTCATTTTGTAGTGTTTTTCAATTTAAGGGTCATTTAGCTCAAAAAAATCAAAAAATGAGCTAAAAAATAGCAAACGAAGTCAGAAAGGGTTGAAACTTGATGACGTTTGTCCGAAGCACAAAAGTACATGTTTCAAATGCCAAAACACATAAGCACCCTAACTATTACAAAGATTCCCTACGGTTTGTCCAAAGTGGGACTTTCCAGATATATATAAGTCCGGAAACTCACTAGAGAAGAAAGTGATGACAGCGAAGCCGGTCACATCCCAGAGTGGGATCTTTGGGTGTGAAACTTTTTCTTCGCGTGTGTCCCTTTGCGCCGTAACCATGGACAATCTTCATCATTTAACTGGATGCTCGGGTCAATATTCACTGTGAAGGGAGACTTTTCATGAAACTTTTCATAATCTTCTGACATGTCTGTCTTGTCAACCACTCCCACGATGTTTCTTTTCCCTGAAAGAACTATGTGGCGCTTTGGCTCATCGTATGATGTATTCGCTTCCTTATCTTTTCTATTTCTCGGCTTGGTAGACATGTCCTTCACATAGAAAACCTGCGCCACATCATTGGCTAGGACGAATGGTTCGTCTGCGTACGCAAGATTGTTGTGATCCACTGTTGTCATTCCGTACTGCGGGTCTTCCGTTACCCCGCCTCGTGTCAGATTGACCCATTTGCACCGAAACAAAGGGACCTTCAAACCACGTCCATATTCAAGTTCCCATATCTCCTCTATGTAACCACAATATGTGTCTGTTCCCCTCTTGGTTGCTGCATCAAAGCGGACACCACTGTTTTGGTTGGTGCTCTTCTTATCTTGGGCGATCGTGTAAAATGTATTCCCATTTATCTCGTACCCTTTGAAAGTCATTATATTCGAAGATGGTAACTGGGACAGCAAGTACAAGTAATCTTCAACAGCGTCGTCATGCATGGCATGTGTCTGCAACCAACCGGCGAAAGTCCCCGTTTGTTCACATGTAATCCAGTCATCAGACTGCTCTGGGTGTTTGGAGCGTAGAATATTCTTGTGTTCCTCCATATACGGAGCCACCAAGGCGGAATTTTGTAGAACTGTGTAGTGTGCTTGAGTGAGAGAATGCACGTCCATACATATTATTTGTTTCAGTCCTAGCATGCCATTTCCACCCAGTGTGTCCTTATGCCGCGATTCAGGAACACAAATCGGCTTAAGGTGAGGAATAAAGTCAATACAAAACTCAATGACCTCCCCATTTTCATGGCCCTTTGAGATGCTTCCTTCTGGCCTAGCACGGTTATGAACATATTTCTTTAAGACTCCAATGAACCTCTCAAAGGGGAACATATTGTGTAGAAATACAGGACCCAGAACAACAATCTCTTCGCATAGGTGAACTAGGACGTGCGTCATGATGTTGAAGAAGGATGGTGGGAACACCAACTCGAAACTGACAAGACATTGCACCAAATCATTCTCTAACCTTGGTATGATTTCTGGATCGATTACCTTCTGAGAGATTGCATTAAGGAATGCACATAGCTTCACAATGCCTAATCGAACGTTTTCCGGTAGAAGCCCCCTCAATGCAACCGGAAGCAGTTGCGTCATAATCACGTGGCAGTCATGAGACTTTAGGTTCTGGAACTTTTTCTCTGCCATATTTATTATTCCCTTTATATTCGACGAGAAGCCAGACGGGACCTTCATACTGAGCAGGCATTCAAAGAAGATTTCCTTCTCTTCTTTGGTAAGAGCGTAGCTGGCATGACCCTGATGTATGCCGTCTTTTCCGTGCATATGTTGCTGGTCCTCCCGTGCCTCCGGTGTATCTTTTGTCTTCCCATACACGACCAAGAAGCCAAGCAGGGTCACGCAAAGATTCTTCGTCACATGCATCACGTCAATTGCAGAGCGGACCTCTAGGTCTTTCCAATAGGGCAGGTCCCAAAATATAGATTTCTTCTTCCACATGGGTGCGCGTCCGTCAGCGTCATTCGGAACAGATTATCCGCCAGGACCCTTTCCAAAGATTACCCTCAAATCCTTGACCATATCATGTACATCATCACCAGTACGGTGGCGAGGCTTCGTCCGGTGATCTGCCTCACCTTTGAAATGCTTGCCTTTCTTTCTTACGGGATGCCTGCTCAGAAGAAATCGATGATGTGACGACCCCGGCTTAATTGTGCACTAATCATACACGCAAATGCACACAATCAAGCCTAAGGACTCACTTGAAGATATCACAACACAACTCTATAACATAAATAAAGTCATACAAGCTTAATATTACAAGCCAGGGCCTCGAGGGCTCGAATACATAGCTCGATGGTATACAAGTGTCAGCGGAAGCGTCAGATATCTGGGTACAGATATATTACAGAACAGAGAGATAAGCCTTCACAGAGGTGGAGCAAAATAAAAACTACGATCGAAAAGGCGTGGGCCTCCTGCCCTGGACCCTCCGATCCTACTCCTGGTCTTCGGTCGGCTCCTCGTAGTAGTAGTACTCTCCGGGCTGGTAGTAGAAGTGGTCGTCGACGGGGACATCTGGCTCTGGGGCTCCGTCGTCTGGATGCGACAAAGGGATAAAGGGGGAAAAAGGAAAATAAAGCAAACGTGAGTACTCATCCGAAGTACTCAGCAAGCAAGGATCTACACTACATATGCAACATTTTCAAAGGGGGCTGTATATGTGGACTGGGCTGCAGAAATGCCAGAATAGAGGGGGAAAGCATAGTCCTATCGAAGACTAGCATCTTCATCATCTTCAACAGTCTTGCAGCATTAGAAGAGAGTAGAATAATATAATGTAAATTATAGCAGCAAAGTCATCAACCTCGGCCAGAGATTCTTCCTCGACTCCCCGTGAGAAAGCAATCCCAGAGCCGTACTATCCAGTTATCATCTCAAGTCATGTTCTAGTTGTACCAATCGGGATACAACTCCGAGTGTCCGTTACCGTAGGACAGGCTCGATAGAAGTTTCTTCCCTCCAGGAGTGCACCAACTTACCCACCACGCTCGCTTAACTCCGGCTGGACACACTTTTCTGGGTCATGCCCGGCCTCGGCTAAGCAACACGCCGCAACCCGACCTAGGCTTATAAGAGAGGTCAGCACGCCGGACTAAACCTATGCCCCCAGGAGTCTTGGGCCATCTCCCCGGGAACTCCTGCACGTTACGGGGCCACCGAGAGCAGACCTAGCAACCCCTTATACAAGCGCGGTTGCGTTACCAGTCCAACTCGGCGTGCGCCGCTCCTTACTGACGTCAAACAAGCTTCGGCTGAAGTATATGACGCAGAACGCCCATACTATGCCCACGTGATGGTTAGTCCTGTCAGGCCAGAGGCCCCTCGGATCAAATATCCAAACCGTTTAGTGGTTTAGGAGCGCGCGGAAATGAGCAGAGACTCACGATCGATGTGACCCCATCGCCCCGTCTCGAGGACTTGCGGCAAGGGCTAAGAATGCCCGGCCACGCCTCGTAGTTATCTCGCGGGCACCTCTCAGGTCAACCCGACTCCACATCACTTCGCATTCATGCTCGCGCGGGTACCCCTCAGGGCCGACCCATCTTTAGTAACATGGTTCAGAGTCAAGTCATAATATCCAAAGTAACTGTGTGTCTGACACCAAAGGGAACCCTGAGGAATCACCCTCGATGGAATTCCCGCTCGATGCTATCTCAAGGTGAACGAATGAGGAATCACCCTCGAGGTCCACACTTGAGGAGTTGCACGACGACGTCGTTATCGGGGGTGATGTAGGAGGAATCACCCTCGCTTACCATGACCGACTAAGTAACCTACAAGGTATCATCAAAAGTGCTGACGAGGTATCACCCTCGGCACTCAATAATAACCCAGTAGTGTCGAGCAACATAGGGGAAGTGACGTGCAGGGCCCGGGTCTGATCTTCGATCCCGTTGCTCGGGTCTCCTGAGAGTCCAGCGGGGCAGTCGGGACAAGTGGGTCTCTGATAAGGCTCTACCCATCCTATACTAAACAGTTTAGGAGAACAGGCAGGTATCAAAAGTAGGCTACAATAAAAACAGGCTATGCAGCAGATGTAGGACAACAGTAGCAGCAGTAACTTCTAATGCAAGCATAAGAGAGAAGAGAGTGGGCGATATCGAAATGCTCAAAATGGGGGTGCTTGCCTGTCTGCTCGACGGCAAGGGCCTGATCGTCGGGGCCGTAGTCGTACTCCGGAGCGGTGTCTGCCTCAGGAGCTACGGCAACGTCGGGGTCTACCGAAAGAGAAGAGGGGGATGAAACAAGTAAATATAATGCAAACAGATGCAACACAGTGCGTGCGATGCTATGATGCAGTGCAGGGTTGCCTAAATATGCCTCTAAGTCATTTTATTTATTTTTAGAATTAATCTAGGATTTTATTAACCGGTGTGTGTGCACTATTCATCTACCGGAATCGAGCTCGGAGTTACGAGTTCTCCTACGTAGGAGGTTCCGACAAGGAAACAGACGGCAGGATCAAACCCGTCTCGTCGTTCTGAGCAACTTTCATGTTTTAACTTTTTCGATCTGAGCAACGTTTTAAAAGTTATTAATTTTCGAAGTTTAAATGATTTTCTGGAATTTATTTATTTATCAGAAAAGGGAATTATGACGTCAGCATGACGCAAGGATGACATCAGCGGTCAACGATCGGCTGACCAGAGTCAAATCTGACATGTGGGTCCAGTAGGACCCACCTGTCATTGACTCAGAGGCTAAACTAATTAGTTAAACTTAATTAAACTGCTGGTGGGGCCTACTGTCAGTGTCAGTAACTAATTAGCAGGACATTAATTATCTGGCTAATGCTAATTAGGTCAACTGGGCCCCACACGTCAGTGGCTGTAGCTAGCCCAGTCAGCGTTGACCATAGTCAACAGGTCAAAGGGGGCCCTGGGGCCCACGGGTCAGTGACCCAGGGGGTGGTCCCGGGCCAGCCACGTCAGCGCTGGCGGTGGCGCGCCGGCGGCAACGCGCCGGCGATCACAGAAGCGGCGGAACGGTGCGGAATCGGCGCACCGGCCTCCATTAGATACACCGCGACCACCTACGGGACGCGGGAGCTCGCGCGCATCGATCTGTGCAAACGGCGTGGGCTCTGGTGGTCGGAAACGACGGCTATGGCGAGCACGGGCGGCGCCGGAGTTCGGGCGTCGTCGCGAACGGCGATGGAGGCTGCGGCACGCCCAAAGGAGGGGTCCTACGGGGTCCTAGAGGTAACCGGAGCACGGCTACGAACTCGGTTGAGCATGTTATCGCCGGTAGCGGCGGCGATGAGCACCGCGGCGGAGCCAAGCTCGGGCGGCAATGGCGGTGGCGACTATAGGAGCCTAAAGGCAGCGCTGAGTGAGGGGAAAGGGGAGAATGCTCACCGGGGAGGCTCACGGAGGCCCGGTGGTGGATTAGGAGCAGCAGACGGTGCCAGATTCGAGGAAGATCGCAGGCAACAGCAGGAGGATGGAGAGCTCGAAGCTGTCCCCGAAGCGCCGCCCGGCTCGCACTAAGGCCCACAGTCGATGTGGAGGAGCACGGCGAAGCTCGTGAGCACGGTGGCTAGGCGAGGGGCGACCGGTGGCCGCGGTGAAGCAGCGATGCGGCGGGTGCGGCGCTCAGATGCGCGACAGAGAGGAGGGGAAGCGGGGGAAGAGAGCAAGGGAGAGACTGGGGCTAGCTAGGGTTTCGGGGAGGCCACTGGGGTCCTTATCCAGCGCGAGGAGACGGCAGATGGGCGACGCGTGCAGCGTCGGCGATCAGAGCGGCTACGGCGTCGACACGGCGATGGAGGAGGGAGACGAGTCGGGGAGTGGACTGGGCCTGGCCAACTGGGCCTGAACAGGTAAGTGTCCTTTGGCCTTTTTCTTTTACTGTTTTTCTGTTTTAGCTTTTATTTAATACCAGAGAGAGAAAGGAATTATTAGAGCAACTAGTTCACTTAGGAGAAATATGGAAAAAGTCCCAATAAATCCCTGGTGATTTTAGACACTACCCCAAGAAGTTCGGAGGCCAAAGGAATTTATTTGAAATTTTCATAAATGAATTAGTATTTTAAAATGCTGAGATTGTGTTGGATTAATTGCTACTACTCATCTTTACATATGAGTGATGTTGTTTTAATTATCAACAAATTGTTTTGGAATATTTGCTAGATGGTGAACAATTTTGCAGCGACTTTGTTACAACTTCATTTTGCACTTGTGATTTGAATTAGGATTTGAATTGGAATTGGAATGAGATATGTTGCAATGTTGATCAAGCATAGTTAATCGTGGTGACTTGGCATGATCTGTGGGTGATCACTGTGGTGTGAGGCTGGGGATGTTACAAATGATGTCCCAGGTACACATTCTTCTTACAATTATCCAAATATATACTGTTGGTATCATCCAAACAGTGCGTGCATGTGCGGTATCCCTTGTTTGTCTGTCCTGAAAGGTTACTGAGAGTAGGCCAATCATTGATGGTCACAAACAGCAACGCATGTAGGTCAAATTCTTCCTGATCGAGCTCATCCCACGCACCTACACCTTTTCCATTCCACAGCTGTAAGAGTTCTTCAACTAATGGCCTTAGGTACACATCAATGCTGTTGCCGGGTTGCTTAGGGCCTTGGATGAGCACTGGCATCATAATGAACTTCCGCTTCATGCACAACCAAGGAGGAAGGTTATACATAGATAGAGTCATAGGCCAGGTGCTATGATTGGTGCTCTGCTCCCCAAAAGGATTAATGCCATCTGTGCTTTGACCAAACCATACGTTCCTTGCGTCATCTGCAAAGTCCCTCCACTTCCTCTCAATTTTCCTCCACTGCGACCCGTCAGCGGGAACTCTCAACTTCCCGTCTTTCTTACGGTCCTCTTTGTGCCATCGCATCAACTTGGCATGCTCTTTGTTTTGGAACAAACGTTTCAACCGTGGTATTATAGGAGCATACCACATCACCTTGGCAGCACTCTTCTTCCTAAGGCGCTCGCCCTCGACATCACCAGGGTCATCACGGCTGATTGATACGTCTCCAACATATCTATAATTTTTGATTGTTCCATGCTGTTATATTATCATTCTTGGATGTTTTACAATCATTTTATAGTCATTTTATATCATTTTTTGGTACTAACCTATTGACATAGTGCCAAGTTCCAGTTGCTGTTTTTTGCATGTTTTTTACATCACAGAAATCAATACCAAACGGAGTCCAAACGCAGCGAAACTTTTTGTGGATTTTTTTTGGACCAGAAGACATCCAGTGGACTAGAGAAGCGCCTGCGGGGTGCTCCGAGGGGAGCACAACCCACCAGGGCGCGCCTGGAGGGCCAGGCGCGCCCTGGTGGGTTGTGCCCACCTCGGGTGCCCCCCGAACCGCCTTTGCTCTATAAATACCCCAATATTCCAGAAACCCTAGGGGAGTCGACGAAAATCAATTCCAGCCGCCGCAGAGTCCAGAACCACCATATCCAATCTAGACACCATCATGGAGGGGTTCATCACTTCCATTGGTGCCTCTCCGATGATGCGTGAGTAGTTCTTTGTAGACCTACGGGTCCGTAATTAGTAGCTAGATGGCTTCCTCTCTTTCTCTTGATCTTCAATACAATGATCTCTTGGAGATCCATATGATGTAACTCTTTTTGTGGTGTGTTTGTTGGGATCCGATGAACTTTGAGTTTATGGTCAGATCTATCTTTTTATCCATGAAAGTTATTTGAGTCTTCTTTGATCTCTTATATGCATGATTTCTTATAGCCTCCTATTTCTTCTCTGATATTTGGGTTTTGTTTGGCCAACTTGATCTATTTATCTTGCAATGGGAAGAGGTGCTTTGTAGTGGGTTCGATCTTACGGTGCTTGATCCCAGTGACAGAAGGGGAACTGACACGTATGTATCGTTGCTACTAAGGATAAAACGATGGGGTCTATTTCTACATAAATAGATCTTGTCTACATCATGTCATCGTTCTTATTGCATTACTCCATTTCTCCATGAACTTAATACACTAGATGCATGTTGGATAGCGGTTGATGTGTGGAGTAATAGTAGTAGATGGAGGCAGGAGTCGGTCTACTAATCTTGGACGTGATGCCTATATAATGATCATTGCCTGGATACCGTCATGATTATTTGAAGTTTTATCAATTGCCCAACAGTAATTTGTTCACCCACCGTTTGCTATTTTTCTCGAGGGAAGCCACTAGTGAAACCTACGGCCCCCGGGTCTCTTCTTTAATATATTTGCCTTTGCGATCTATTTTCCTTTGCTTTTATTTTTAGATCTATTAAACAAAAATACAAAAATACCTTGCTGCACTTTATTTTATTTGGCGTTCGATCTATCAATATTTACTACTCTCTCATGTCCGTTTGCCAATTTTTGGCGCCGTTGCCCGAAAGGGATTGACAACCCCTTTTACACGTCAGGTTGTGAGTATTTGTCATTTGTGTGCAGGTGCTGTTTACGTAGTGTTGCTTGGTTCTCCTACTTGTTCGATAACCTTTGTTTCATCACTGAGGGAAATACCTACCGCCGCTGTGCTGCATCATCCCTTCCTCTTTGGGGAAATACCGACGTAGCTTCAAGCCGCATCAAAAGGAATTTCTGGCGCCGTTGCCGGGGAGACATCATCAACATCTACCAGGTTCCTAATCACAAATCTCATCTCCTTGCAATTTCCCTTATTTGCCATTTGCCTCTCGTTTTCATCTCCCCCACTTCACCAATTTGCCATTTTATTCGCCCCTCTTTTTTGTTTGCCTTTTTCTCGTCAGATCTCATGTTTGCTTGTGTTGCCATGTGCCTTCTATTTGCTTGCATCTTCGCTTGCTAAAAAGCTATTGTTATGGATCCGCATCCACTTGCTAATCTTTTCAAAAGATCCAATTATGATGAACCAATTTCTAGTGAATTGAGTTCACTAGATTATCTTTATGAAGTTTTGCTTGAGATTTATGAATCTGAAAATTGTGATGAAGTGTTAAACGAAGGAATTTATAAAGTGGTTCATGATAGCTCCTTGAATGAAAAGCATGATTGCAATGATGTTATTATAAATTCTATTAATGTCAATTATGCTAATAATATGCAAAACCCCAAGCTTGGGGATGCTAATTTTGATATGTCCACTACTTATTGCAATGATTATGAATGGGGTGATTCTTCTTATGATCTTGAAAATTTATTTAAGCCTCATGATGAGTATGTTATTGATAATAATGTTTGCAATAATATTGAAAGTGGGTTTGGAAGAGTGTCAACTTTAGGTAAAAATAATCCCACATATTTGGAGAGTGTTCAATCTTATAAATTTTTTGATAAAAGTGGGCTTGGAGAGGTCAAGACTTTATTTGATGATAATCCCACTATTTTGGAAGAGTGTCAACTTTGCATGCATGTGGATCATGTAGAGAATGTGTTATGTGATAGCTATATTGTTGAGTTTAAATACGATCCCACATGTAATTATTATGAGAGAGGGAAATATGGTTGTAGAAATTTTCATGTTACTAAATTGCCTCTCTTCATGTTGAGATTGCTATTGTTTTGTTCCATGCATATGCTAGATCTTGCTTGTCTTGCTAATTTGTTCTCCTATAAAATTCCTATGCATCGGAAATATGTTAGGCTTAAATATGTTCGTCACATGTTTTATGATGCTCTCTTTGCGTTTTCATTAGTATCTTTCATGTGAGCATCAATAAAATCTTATGCCTAGCTAGGGGCATAAAACGATAGCGCTTGTTGGGAGGCAACCCAACTTGTATCTTTTTGCTTTTTGGTTTTCTTGCTGTTTCCAATAAAATACCCAATTATGCCTCTAGTTAGATGTGTTTTGTGGTTTAAATTAGTGTTTGTGCCAAGCAAAGCCTTTGGGATGATTTGGGTGATAGTTGATTTGATCTTGCTGAAAAACAGAAACTTTTGCTCTCAGGAAAACAATTCTTATTTTTAACAAGAGAGCGGTTTTGATTTGATTCTTTTTGTAGAAGATTAATAAGTAAATTGCTCACGTCTTCCTAATTTTTTAGAATTTTTTGAGTTACAGAATTATTCGAAGTTTTCAGATTGCTACAGACTGTTCTGTTTTTGACAAATTCTGTTTTCTTTGCGTTGTGTGCTTGTTTTGATGATTCTATGGTTTCCTTTGAAGAGTTTTTGCCATAGAAAAGTTGGAATACAGTAGATATAATGCAAAAATAAAATATGAATGGGTTTGCAACAGTACTTATAGTAGTGATTTGCTTGCTTATACTAACGGATCTCATGAAGGTTTTGTTGAGTTTTGTGTGATTGAAGTTTTCAAGTTTTGGGTGAGATTACGATGGATGAAGGAATAAGGATTAGCAAAAGGCTAAGCTTGAGGATGCCCGAGGCACCCCAAGATAATATTCAAGAAGTATCAAGCAACTAAGCTTGGGGATGCCCCCGAGTGGCATCCCCTCTTTCTTCTAACGACCATCGGTATTTTACTTGGAGCTATATTTTTATTCGTCACATATTATGAGTTTTTCTTGGAGCATCTTGTATGATATGAGTCTTTGCTTGTTTTGATTTTTATTTTAAGTCTTGAATCCTTGCTGGACACACCTTTTTGGGAGAGCCAAAAATTATGCTATGCTTGCTCCTATGCTTCACTTAAATTTTTATGAGCTATGGAATTGCTCTAGTGCTTCACTTATATCTTTTTGAGCACGGTATGCTTTGTTATTTTTGAAGAAATGCTCTCATGCTTCACTTAGATTTATTTGGGAGTTAGTAAAAATTTAACGAAATTCTCTCATGCTTCACTTAGATTAATTTGAGAGAAAGAAATATTATGCTCATGTTCTTCACTTCTATTTGTTTGAGATTATTAAAAGCAACATATGAAACTAGTCCCAAAGTGATAGATATCCAAGAAGGATATAATAAAAACTTTCATGAAGATCATTGGACAAAATAAACTTGATTCTTAGTAATAGTTTTGAGATATGATGACGTGATATGTGAGTTATGTTGATGAGTAATTGTGCATTAGTAAGAATATTGGCGTTAAGGTTTGTGATTCACTATGCAAGCATGAAAGTCAATAGTTATGCAATGAAATTATATCCTACTTGTGGTGCATTATTTGGTGTTAATTATGCTTAATGCTCGCTTATGAGATTATTCGTTTTTTGGTTGGTCGCTTCTCAATCTTTTGCTAGCCTTCATTTTGCACTAAGTATGATCACTACTTGTGCATCCAAAACCCTTTAAACCAGTTTTGCCACATGAGTCCACTATATCTACCTATATGCGGTATTCTTTTGCCATTCTAAGCAAATTTGTATGTGCCATCTCTAATTTTCATAATAAACTTCTCTTTTGTGTGTTTGTACCGCTCGCGAGGCGGTGAGGGGTGGCTAATATTTTCCATGCTAGATGTGTTATTCTCACAATGAGTGTTTATTCACTTGTCATTGCACGAGAGTAAGGTAAAGGTATTATGGATGCCCAGTCCCGAAATGAAAAATGAATTTACTTTATGTTGTCAAATAATAAATTCCTTAGAAAGTGTTGGTATGGAGGGCACCCGTGGATACGGCTAGCCATGGAAAGTGAAAGAAATGGTGGAAAAAGGAATAAACTTTATTTTCTGTTTGGGAATCGCCTATGATATATCTAGCATGGAAAGTGTTGGGAACCCTAAGTCGTTTTCGTTGGTGGGAAAAGCACACCTCCCAAAATGTTTTTTATCTCTAAGTTTTTCGCTTTGAGCTCTGGCACCTCTAAAATCCCAACTTCCCTCTGCGAAGGACCTTTATTTACTCTATGCAATTTTTATTTTTAATTTGAATCTCCATCTTCTCTTATAAAGCACCAACTAGGAGGCGCTATGATCGTACTTGAGCATTGGGTGTAGTTAATATGCGAGTGTGTTTCATGAATGGATCAATGGTTGAGCATGATGGGCTAGGGATAACTTATTTTAGCGTTGATATTTTGAAAAACATAGTTGCTTGTTGATATGCTTGAGTATTTAAGTCATCATGTCAAAACTAGACTATTGCTTTGAATCATATAAAAGTCCAAATGTCCATGCTATAAAGGAAAGAATATGAGATGACATGTTAGGCAGCATTCCACATCAAAAATTCTGTTTTTATCATTTACCTACTCGAGGACGAGCAGAAATTAAGCTTGGGGATGCTGATACGTCTCCAACGTATCTATAATTTTTTATTGTTCCATGCTGTTATATTATCATTCTTGGATGTTTTACAATCATTTTATAGTCATTTTATATCATTTTTGGTACTAACTTATTGACATAGTGCCAAGTGCCAGTTGCTATTTTTTGCATGTTTTTTACATCGCAGGAAATCAATACCAAACGGAGTCCAAACGCAGCGAAACTTTTTGTGGATTTTTTTGGACCAAAAGTCATCCAGTGGGCCGAAGAAGCGCCTGGGGGGTGCTCCAAGGGGAGCACAACCCACCAGGGCGCGCCTGGAGGCCCAGGCGCGCCCTGGTGGGTTGTGCCCACCTCGAGTGCCCCCCGAACCGTCTCTTTGCTCTATAAATGCCCCAATATTCCAGAAACCCTAGGGGAGTCGATGAAAATCAATTCCAACCGCCGCAGAGTCCAGAACCACCAGATCCAATCTAGACACCATCATTGAGGGGTTCACCACTTCCATTGGTGCCTCTCGATGATGCGTGAGTAGTTCTTTGTAGACCTACGGGTCCGTAGTTAGTAGCTAGATGGCTTCCTCTCTTTCTCATGATCTTCAATACAATGGTCTCTTGGAGATCCATATGATGTAAATCTTTTTGCGGTGTGTTCGTTGGGATCTGATGAACTTTCAGTTTATGATCAGATCTATCTTTTTATCCATGAAAGTTAATTGAGTCTTCTTTAATCTCTTGTATGCATGATTGCTTATAGCCTCGTATTTGTTCTCCGATATTTGTGTTTTGTTTGGCCAACTTGATCTATTTATCTTGCAATGGGAAGAGGTGCTTTGTAGTGGGTTCGATCTTACGGTGCTTGATCCCAGTGACAGAAGGGGAACCGACACGTATGTATCGTTGCTACTAAGGATAAAATGATGGGGTATATTTCTACATAAATAGATCTTGTCTACATCATGTCATCGTTCTTATTGCATTACTCCGTTTCTCCATGAACTTAATACATTAGATACATGCTGGATAGCGGTCGATGTGTGGAGTAATAGTAGTAGATGCAGGAAGGAGTCGGTCTAGTAATCTTGGGCGTGATCCCTATATAATGATCATTGCCTGGATATCGTCATGATTATTTGAAGTTTTATCAATTGCCCAACAGTAATTTGTTCACCCACCATTTGCTATTTTTCTCGAGAGAAGCCACTAGTGAAACCTACGGCCCCCGGGTCTCTTCTTTAATATATTTGCCTTTGCGATCTATTTTCCTTTTCTTTTATTTTCAGATCTATTAAACCAAAAATACAAAAATACCTTGCTGCACTTTATTTTATTTGGCGTTCGATCTATTAATATTTACTACTCTCTCACGTCCGTTTGCCAATTTTTGGCGCCGTTGCCCGAAAGGGATTGACAACCCCTTTTACACGTTGGGTTGCGAGTATTGTTATTTGTGTGCAGGTGCTGTTTACGTAGTGTTTCTTGGTTCTCCTACTGGTTCGATAACCTTGGTTTCATCACTGAGGGAAATACCTACCACCGCTGTGCTGTATCATCCCTTCCTCTTTGTGGAAATACCGACGTAGCTTCAAGCCGCATCAAAAGGAATTTCTGGCGCCGTTGCCGCGGAGACATCATCAACATCTACCAGGTTCCTAATCACAAATCTCATCTCCTTGCAATTTCCCTTATTTTCCATTTTCCTCTCGTTTTCATCTCCCCCACTTCACCAATTTGCCGTTTTATTCGCCCCTCTTTTTTGTTCGCCTTTTTCTCGTCAGATCCCATGTTTGCTTGTGTTACCATGTGGCTTCTATTTGCTTGCATCTTCGCTTGCTAAAAAGCTATTGTTATGGATCCTCATCCACTTGCTAATCTTTTCAAAACATCCAATTATGATGAACCAATTGCTAGTGAATTGAGTTCACTAGATTATCTTTATGAAGTTTTGCTTGAGATTTATGAATCTGAAAATTTTGATGAAGTGTTAAACGAAGGAATTTATAAAGTGGTTCATGATAGATCCTTGAATGAAAAGCATGATTGCAATGATGTTATTATAAATTCTATTAATGTCAATTGTGCTAATAATATGCAAAATCCCAAGCTTGGGGATGCTAATTTTGATATGTCCACTACTTATTGCAATGATCATGATTGGGGTGATTCTTCTCATGATCTTGAAAATTTATTTAAGCCTCATGATGAGTATGTTATTGATAATAATGTTTGCAATAATATTGAAAGTGGGTTTGGAAGAGTGTTAAATTTAGGTAAAAATAATCCCACATATTTGGAGAGTGATCAATCTTATGAAATTTTTGATAAAAGTGGGCTTGGAGAGGTCATGACTTTATTTGATCAGGGCACTCCGCCTCCTCCTCCGCCTCCTCCTCTGGCGAGTGATCAGGGAACTCCGCCTCCTTCTCCGCCTGCGCCGGCGCGTCCGAGCAGCCCGCCTCCTTCTCCGCCTCGTCAGCAATAGCGGAAGACAGCCGCCGCCGCTCTGGCTGCTCCGGCGCGTCGTAGCACTCCGCCTCCTTCTCCGCCTCGTAAGCAACGAAGGAAGACAGCCGCAGCCACTCCGACTGCTCCGGCGTCTAGCAGTACAGCCAGAGGCGGGAGGCAATACAGATTCGGTCCGACTCTCACGCCTCTAGAGAAGTTACCATACGAGATGACCGACGAGGAAAATGCGGAGATCTGTAAAGCCCAAGTGAGGGACTTTTTTGCAAAGAAAAATCCACCTCCGGTGGAGAAGATGGATCCGGTGAAATTGAAGCACACTGTGAAGAACCTGAAGCGACCACCACCGCCTCCGCCGGATGACAACCATGTCCGCGCTCTTAAAAAGGCAGTGGAAGGAGCGCGCCGGTCGGGAACTACTTCAACTGACAAAAGGTTACAAGAACGAATAAGTGGGAACAAAATTCCCCAGCTCGGCGAACAGGCAAACCAATCGTGCCCCCCGCTCAAGGTGTCTAGCGATATCGTCACAAATCTGCCGGGGATGCTGCCCGGTACCAATCCTGGTGATTACCTACCCGATGATGCACATTTTGATACAATGGAGGTGGACGAACACAAATACCAGTACGGGAAGCCTCTCGTCAGACCTGGTGATCCTCCTCTAACAACGATGATGCGAAGATTCCATAAGTGGTACATGGACACCTGCAAGTTTGGGAAGGATATTTTGACGCTGAGAGTTAAAGAGGAGCACGACCTCGTTGGAATTGATCTGTTGTCTGTTCCATTTGAGGAGTTCTTCCAGTTTTTCAATCAAAAGGACCTCGATAAAATAATCATCACTTGCTACTGTCTGTAAGTACTATACTTCTGTAATTAAGTCTCTATATATAGCTCAGCTCTTTCATTGCATGTATATATAATTATCCTCACTATATTATGCAGATTGAAGATCGTCGAATGCAGAAATGCACAAATCTATGATATTGGGTTCATTAACACAAATCTCATAGGTGAATGGACGGTTACATATAATCCGAAAGAAACCGAGGCCAACTTGCTACAATCGTTGCTTAAAAATCAAAACAAAGATAAAATACTCTTTCCTTACAACTTCAAGTGAGTGTTACTGTCTTCTGCATATTCGGTTTCCATTATTACTCGAGGTTATAGTAATGTAATTGATGAGTTATGCATGCGTGCGCAGCTTCCACTTTATTCTCCTAGAGATTAAGCTTGAGCAGGGACTAGAAACCGTCTTAGACTCAAGACGAAAAGATCCCAAGGAGTATGCGGCCATGACTAAAATGCTCCAGAAGTAAGTTCAATCGATCATTATCGCACCATATCGGCAACTTTGTTCATTTCCTGATATCAAGTAATTATTTTCTTTGTCTCGCAGGGTTTGGAAAGTGTTCACCGCAGAAGTTCCGGGACTGCCGGGGGATCTGCGATTTACACACCCGAAAGTAACTACTACTAGCTAGTTCCGCGCATCTCCCATTGATTCTAGCTAGTTTCATCAATACCATTTATAATGCTTGATTATCATTTTGATTGACCTCTATTTCTCGTAAAGTGGTTGTGGCAGGAAGGCGGGAATAATTTTTGTGGATACTACGTTTGCGAGTACATCTACAACGCAACGACCTCTAAGCGGGGCTACTCTGAAAAACAATATGAAGTGCGTAAGCAATAATATTCACAATTTTATTTTATTACCATCATTTGTGTTGAGTTTCATTCATATATATGTATTGACCCCCTTCTTCAAATTAGATTTGGCAGATGCGGGATGAACTCCTACCACAAGATCGCTTAAAGGCAATTCAAGAGGATGGCTGGATTCTTTCTTGACCACGTCATCAATCCAGCCGGAGAATACCATGTGGAACTTGACATCAGATGTTAGGGATCTTATATTGTATATATGTAGCTAGTAGCGTCGGATAGATATACGAAAACTTGGTGTTCGACCAATCTCTCGGAGAAGGAGGAGGTCGATCACTTCTCTCTGTATATGTTCATGACGATCTTGTGTACTTAATGGTTTCCTTCTTTGCTTACTAGCTAGCGTGTCGAGTCCTCTCTATACGTATAGTACGTAGGTCGACCAAGCACGGAGATAGAGAGGACACTTCTCTCTATAGCTAGCTGACACAATATATGAAACCCCTAAATTAACCCTACAAAACCCCTAACCCCCCCCCCCCCCTTGAAAAAAAAAACAAAAACCCCAGCTCCTGAGCTGCTGACAGTGGATGATCTTTGGTCCTGGTTGGTGTTACCAACCGGGACTAAAGGCCCTCCTCTCTGGGCTCGCCGCAGTGGCCACGTGGAACCCCATCTGTCCCGGTTCGTATAAGAACCGGGACTAAAGGTGTTGGGCTTTAGTCCCGACCCTTTAGTCCCGGTTCCCGAACCGGGACAAATGGGCCTTATGAACCGGGACAAATGGGCCTTTTTCTACTAGTGCACGCATTGGCTGGTGAGGCGTCTGATCCAGCCAAAATTAAGATGCCTATTAGAAGATGACGTGTATACATGTCACCCTTCTGCAACTGAGGTATTTTGATTTAAAGTTTTTTTCAACATTTTAAATATTGATGAAATTCTTTTACTTCTTCAGTTTGCTGAACCTTTTTCAGAATTGCTCTGAAATCAATTCGTTCGGGGTGATCTCCTCCAGTGGTTGTAAGGCGCAGAGATGGAGGATGATTTTTATGGCTTGTGACAGCTCCTGGAATCCATGGAGGACAAGATGATGTTAGCAACCCAGTTGGAGAGCTTTGCAAGGTGTATGAGCTAAGAAAGGTGAAGACTGACAAGGAGTTTGTGCTGCTGCTTGTGCAGCTTGTCATTGCCACTGCTACTGTTTGGTGTATTCTATAGCTTGTGTAGCTGTGAACTAGTGAAGCTATGTATATATGTGATGTTATTCAGCTGTACTGTAAGGTCCTGGTGCTATCTATAAATGGGAAGCATTATTCAACCAGTTTGGAGCATGTGAATCCAGAGCAATCTGTAGCCTATATTAATCAGTTTTGACAGTAGTGTGAAGCATAAATACAATCTGTTTGCTAAAAGAGAGATAATTTGACACTATGATCCATGAACCAGGAGATGAACCGACATCATGACCCAGGAAACAAATAAGAAAAAATAGTTGTCATAACACATATTTTTCGCATTGTATTTCCATGATCTGTCACAAATAATTGGAGAATGACATCAACTCCAAAAATATTAAACAAGCTAAATTGGGACAACACAATTGGACCTGTCACACAAAATATTAAACAAGGTAAATTATGGCAAAACTTTTGCTAAATGGGGTAAAACGGATGAAATCCCGCTAAATGGGGTAATCTTTCCCTATAAAAATAAAGCGGCTATTGCTTCTGCCCGCTCACCGTCGTGGCGTGTTTGCAAAACAACCCCTGTGCTTTTCAGTAATTGAACCCGCAGTCCAATAAATAAGTGGAAAAAACAATTTGTATTTCTGCCAGAAAATACCCCACCCCCTAGTCGAGGGAGCACGCCTCCCACCCCATCTGGATCCGCCGCGTCCCTGGCGCCGGCCAGCGTCCTCCGCCACGCCATCCTCCGCTGTGCCGTCCTCCACGCACCGCGGCCTGCCTCCTCTCCGCCGCGCCCTCCCCCTTGCGCTGTCCGAGTCCTCCGCGCGCTGTTCGTCGACGCCGAGGCCCAGGCCGGCCCGCTCCAGGCCCGCGCCAGCCGGCTCGAGCGCGCGCCGCCGACCTCGACGGGCTACTCAGCACGCTCCTCGCCACCACATGCAATGGCCGGGAGGAGGAGGAGGACGCGCGGGAGGCGGGGTAGCGTCAGAATCAGCGCGTGTCGGATCCGGCACGCTGCTCCTCTCCCTTCCCAAGCCACCCTGGATCTCGCGATTCTGGAGGTGGCCGCCGTCGTTGACAAGGAGGGCTCGCCACCCGCCTCCGGAGTCCCACGTCCCCACGATCAACGGGATTGCCAAGCCGAGGTCGTCATCCCTCGACGGGCTCCTCCATCACTTCTGGTTCCCCACAGTGGCTATGGGCCGCCTCTCCCTCTCGATCCTGTGCTCCTCCTCCTCCGGTTCAGGTTTTAGGCCATGGCTGAGGGTGCCTCTCCATATCCATCCTTCCAATCTGGAGCATAGGTGGAGAGCCTGGCTGTGTGCGGCCGAGATGGCGCCCCGCCTCTGCGCCCTATAAGCCTGGACAGAGCTCCGCCGAGGCCATGACCTCCACAGGGATCGATCTGAAAAAGGCCGCCAACCCAATGGAACCTGTCACTGTCTATTTCTTCTCCATCTTCCTCATACTATCCAATGGAATCTTAGTTTTTGTAGTTAGCTCGCAGAGACTCAATAGCTGCATTTTTTGCCTATACATCTTCATATCAGATTCGATAGCCATGCCCTGGAGAGGGACAGCTCACAAATTAGTGCAGTTAACAAGAAGCAACTGAACCAAAGATCATACGAGATGGCTTGCAAATCCATATATCAAACCGAATTTCGGTAATATATATTATGTATGCGGTACTTGGAAGGGATGCTTACCAGGTAAATACCACTTAAAATCTAGGTCCAGTAAATATCCAGTTGCAGATTCACTGCAAGTTTGTGCAACAGATATACATATATATAGATCAACTAGGATTTAGGTTTAACTCTGTAGTACAATTGAAAGACAAGGGAGAAGAGGGTGGATTGTACTACCTGATTTCTTGCTGTACATCCAAAAGAGATTCGGTTCGTCTGAATATTCTGATTTTGCCACATGGTCGCCAGTGTGAATAGCGCCTTTAGCGGTTTGTACAACAAACAGACTCAGCTCTACATAAAATGATTTTGTTTTCATGAGTGAATCTTTTAATGACGTCATTACCATCCAGCCATCTTGCCTTTCCAAAGAACAACATACAAGCTTTGTTCTCTGAAGTTTTAGAATAGTGCAGCCATCTTGCCTTTCCAAAGAATAACATATATATTTTTAACCTTAATAGTGCAGCCAGCTAGCCGTTGTGCACTTATCTCTTAAGCCCAGGTCCTCTTTAATCCATAAACTTATCCGTAACCAAAGGCTAGACGCATATTCACGTAATTCTATTCACTGAGTTGAGTTTCTTACTTCGGTATGGCCTGGGGTATAGTAAGTTCCATTTTCAATGTTCCAGGGACCACTTCCAGTAAGTTTCCACTCGACATCAGCAGTAATGTCCACTACCTGTATCAGCAAGGTTATTGAAGTAGATAATGAGGGCAAATATCATAAGCAAATTACAACTTTAGAATCTCTGAATTCTAATAGATTTCGAATATCCTTCAAAACATGATGTGTGAGCGCTCTTTAGATATTCCAGTAAGTTCCTTTCTACAGGTGTTCTTACATCTCCTGAATGGATGATTCTCTCGCATTTCAGCCGCTCGGCCCACTTCCGATGATCCGCTAGATCATCACTGTTTGGTAAACTGGTTAGATACTCTTCAATCTCCTTATAGAAAGGTCCACAGATGCACAATCAATAGATACGTATAGAACTGTGTAAGTCTGAACATACATGTGGGTCAAAAACATGTGGTGCGCTCCACCAAGCTTCTCAATCTTGTCCACCAGTTTGGGCGTATACCTTGGACTGAAATATTAACAGATTGGGAAAGTAGTGGCTGAACCCACCCTTGGTGCACCCACGGTGCACCATGCAAGAAAACATATCAAAATATTTTGAAAAAATCTGAAACTTTGTGGAAATGATCATCAACAAATGTTAGAGAGGCTTGCCAAGTTTGGTGGTCAAATGACATCTGAGGAGCTCTATACAAAAAAGACAAAATTACAAAGTTCCTCGGATGATATTTGACCACGAAAATTTGCAAGCCTCTCTAACATTTGTTGATGATCATTCGTACAAAGTGTCGGATTTTTTGAAAATATTTTGGTATGTTTTCTTGGGTGGGTGCACCAAGGGTGGGTGTAGAAAAACCACTCTTTAAGAGATTATCAGACCAACTACAGCGAATATAATCACTCTTTTCAGACCAAATAAGGAATCAATCTCATGATGGTTGATACTTGATGCAGCGGAGGATCACAGGTGTACTGCCACCAGTTTCAATTTAACCAGGTGGTTGCCATCATCGTGAGACTGGCAACTGGAGGAGCTGCAACGGCTCTTTATTCCAGCCGTATCCGATGGGCCGGGCCAGAACTTTCAGGTCACCTACAGCGCACGGTGCTCGCGGCGAGCCATTGGGGCCGGCGTCGGCGGGGACACGGGAAGGTGCTCGTTGCCGTGCTCCCAGAACCCCTCAAGCAGCTCATGCTCGTTCGGCTGTGCAGGACGGCGCTGTAGCACTATCGTTGGATGTGAATTGCATCAAAATCGAAATCAGTGTGCGCGCTAATGTGGCGTGTTTCTGCCTTTGCTACACTGTGATTGACTGATGGCTATATGGTTGATGCTGCAGTCTGATGAGGTCTCGGGGGTGTGTCTTCTGCTTAATTTTTGACGCCACCAGCTCCTGGTGAGTTTGCTTCCCTGAGTCATTATAGAGGGAGTGAGATGCTCAGAAGGGAGAACAAGAAAAAAACCCTGCTGCCGGAGATGACATCCACACCATTTTTTGTGTGTTGTGACTGAACCATGGCAATCAGAGCTGACATCGCATCTCCCTTCCTCATACACACTTTTTGGGTAGTGCTGCATCTATATTCCATTCAGTACACCAATAGATTATGTTATTTTCCTTTTACTGAAGCGGTTACGATTGAGTAGTACATCGTTATCATTCTCAACAACTTCATTCATGATACCTTTGATACTCATGTATGAGAAAGAACTTTCAGTGATTGAGTTACTTTATTTGACTTTATGTTATTCTGGAGGGGAGGCCGGAAGGCGGGACGGCCAGCTGCGGCATTCTGTTCGGGGATGCGTAAATCTGGTGATGCTGGAGCAGGGGAACAGGAAATATCACCTCCGCCATGGCATTTCAAATAGCCAATTTACCTTTCTCCCTAAAGATTTCTTACTCTGCTGTCAGTATCACTGGTCTTGGGGTTTAGATTTTGTCAATATCAAAATCTGGGAGTTGTTGATGTATTTACTTAGTCAAGTTCATTTCTGCTATGTTCTTCAGTCAAGCTTCAGTTTCTAGCCTTGATTAAATGGCAATGATATTCTCCAAACCTACTAATGTCAGAAATCCTGCTACCCAACAGGATGGTTTGCCAAGTGATGTGAGCACTACTCAGTGTGTGGCAGACGTTCATTAGGATTGCAAACAAGATTTGAGATGTAGGTGCAGGTCAAATTTTGCAAAATTATGGGTCTGCAGGTACAAAATTACATGTAGGCAATTTTACGGTTTTCTGAGATTAAGTAAATAGATCAACAACTCCCAGATTTTGATATTGACAAAATCTAAACCCCAAGACCAGTGATACTGACAGCTGAGTAAGAAATCTTTAGTGAGAAAGGTAAATTGGCTATTTGAAATGTCGTGGCGGAGGTGATGTTTCTTGTTCCCCTTCTCCAGCATCACCAGATTCACGCATCCCCGAACAGAATGCCGCAGCTGGCCGTCCCGCCTTCCGGCCTCCCCTCCTGAACAACATAAAGTCAAATAAAGTAACTCAATCACTGAAAGTTCTTTCTCATACATGAGTATCAAAGGTATCATGAATGAAGTTGTTGAGAATGATAACGATGTACTACTCAATCGTAACTGCTTCAGTAAAAGGAAAATAACATAATCTCTTGGTGTACAGAATGGAATATAGATGCAGCACTACCCAAAAAGTGTGTATGAGGAAGGGAGATGCGATGTCAGCTGTGATTGACATGGTTCAATCACTCCAACACACAAAAAATGGTGTGGATGTCATCTCCGGCAGCAGGGTTTTTTTTCTTCTTCTCCCTTCTGAGCATCTCACTCCCTCTATAATGACTCAGGGGAGCAAACTCACCAGGAGCTGGTGGCGTCAAAAATTAAGCAGAAGACACACCCCCGAGACCTCATCAGACTGCAACATCAACCATCTAACCATCAGTCAATCACAGTGTAGCAAAGGCGGAAGCACGCCACATTAGCGCGCACACTGATTCCGATTTTGATGCGATTCACATCCAACGATAGTGCTACAGCGCCATCCTGCACAGCCGAACGAGCATGAGCTGCTTGAGGGGCTCTGGGAGCACGGCAACGAGCACCTTCCCGTGTCCCCGCCGACGCCGGCCCCAACGGCGCGCCGCGAGCACCGTGCGCTATAGGTGACCTGAAAGTTCCGGCCCGGGCCATCGGATACGGCTGGAATAAAGAGCCGTTGCAGCTCCTCCAGTTGCCAGTCTCACGATGATGGCAACCACCCGGTTAAATTGAAACTGGTTGCAGTACACCTGTGATCCTCCGCTGCATCAAGTATCGACCATCATGAGATTGTTTCCTTATTTGGTCTGAAAAGAGTGATTATATTCGCTGTAGTTGATCTGATAATCTCTTAAAGAGTGGTTTTTCTACACCCACCCTTGGTGCACCCACGGTGCACCCACCCAAGAAAACATACCAAAATATTTTCAAAAAATCTGACACTTTGTACGAATGATCATCAACAAACGTTAGAGAGGCTTGCAAATTTTCGTGGTCAAATAACATCCGAGGAGCTCTATACAAAAAAGACAAAATTACTCAAAATGTACGTGCGCTGTTTGACCAAACTTTGTAATTTTGTCTTTTTTGTATAGAGCTCCTCGGATGTCATTTGACCACCAAACTTGGCAAGCCTCTCTAACATTTGTTGATGATCATTTCCACAAAGTTTCAGATTTTTTCAAAATATTTCGATATGTTTTCTTGCATGGTGCACCGTGGGTGCACCAAGGGTGGGTTCAGCCACTACTTTCCCAATCTGTAAATATTTCAGTCCGAGGTATACGCCGAAACTGGTGGACAAGATTGAGAAGCTTGGTGGAGCGCACCACATGTTTTTGACCCACATGTATGTTCAGACTTACACAGTTCTATACGTATCTATTGATTGTGCATTTGTGGACCTTTCTATAAGGAGATTGAAGAGTATCTAACCAGTTACCAAACAGTGATGATCTAGCGGATCATCGGAAGTGGGCCGAGCGGCTGAAATGCGAGAGAATCATCCATTCAGGACATGTAAGAACACCTGTAGAAAGGAACTTACTGGAATATCTAAAGAGCGCTCACACATCATGTTTTGAAGGATATTCGAAATCTATTAGAATTCAGAGATTCTAAAGTTGTAATTTGCTTATGATATTTGCCCTCATTATCTACTGCAATAACCATGCTGATACAGGTAGTGGACATTACTGCTGATGTCGAGTGGAAACTTACTGGAAGTGGTCGCTGGAACATTGAAAATGGAACTTACTATACCCCAGGCCATACCGAAGTAAGAAACTCAATTCAATGAATAGAATTACGTGAATATGCGTCTAGCCTTTGGGTACGGATAAGTTTATGGATTAAAGAGGAGTTGGGCTTAAGAGATAAGTGCACAACGGCTAGCTGGCTGCACTATTAAGGTTAAAAATATATATGTTATTCTTTGGGAAGGCAAGATGGCTGCACTATTCTTAAACTTCAGAGAACAAAGCTTGTATGTTGTTCTTTGGAAAGGCAAGATGGCTGGATGGTAATGACGTCATTAAAAGATTCACTCATGAAAACAAAATCATTTTCTGTAGAGCTCGGTCTGTTTGTTGTACAAACCGCTAAAGGCGCTATTCACACTGGCGACAATGTGGCAAAATCAGAATATTCACACGAACTGAATCTCTTTCGAATGTACAACAAACAATCAGGTAGTACAATCCACCCACTTCTCCCTTGTCTTTCAATTGTACTATAGAGTTAAACCTAAATCCTAGTTGATATATATATATATGTATATCTGTTGCGCAAACTTGCAGTGAATCTGCAACTGGATAGTTACTGGACCTAGATTTTAAGTGGTATTTACCTGGTAAGCATCCCTTCCAAGTACCGCATACATAATATATATTACCGAAATTCGATTTTATATATGTATTTGCAAGCCATCTCGTATGATCTTCGGTTCAATTGCTTCTTGTTAACTGCACTAATTTGTGAGCTGTCCCTCTCCAGGGCATGGCTATCTAATCTGATATGAAGATGTATTGGCAAAAAATGCAGCTATTGAGTCTCTGCTAGATAACTACAAAAACTAAGATTCCATTGGATAATATGAGGAAGATGGAGAAGAAAGAGATAGTGACAGGTTCCAGGTTGGCAGCCTTTTTTAGATCGATCCCTGTGAAGGTCATGGCCTCGGCGGAGCCCTATCCAGGCTTATAGGGCGCAGAGGCGGGGCGCCATCTCCGCCGTACACAGCCAGGCTCTCCACCTATGCTCCAGATTGGAAGGATGGATATGGAGAGGCACCCTCAGCCACGGCCTGAAACCTAAACCGGAGGAGAAGGAGCGCAGGATCGATAGGGACAGGCGGCCCATAGCCACTGTGGGGAACCAGAAGTGATGGAGGAGCCCGGCAAGGGATGACGACCTCGGCTTTGCAATCCCGTTGATCGCAGGGACGTGGGACTCCGGAGGCAGGTGGCGAGCCCTCCATGGCAACGACTGCGGCCACCTCCAGCATCGCGAGATCTAGGGTGGCTTGGGAAGGGAGAGGGGGAGCGTGCCGGATCCGACACGCGCTGATTCTGACGCTATCCCGCCTCCCGCGCGCCCTCCTCCTCCCGGCCGTTGCCCGTGGTGGCGAGGAGCGTGCTCAGCAGCCCGTCGAGGTCGGCGGCGCGTGCTCGAGCCGGCTGGCGCGGGCCCGGAGCAGGCCGGCCTGGGCCTCGGCGTCGGCGAACCGCGCGCGGAGGACTCGGGCGGCGCGAGGAGGAGGGCGCGGCGGAGAGGAGGCAGGCCGCGTTGCTGGGAGGATGGCACGGCGGAGGATGGCGTGGCGGAGGACGCTGGCCAGAGGCAGGGAGGTGGCGGATCCAGATGGGGTGGGAGGCATGCTCCCTCGACTCGGGGGTGGGGTATTTTCTGGCAGAAATACTAAATGTTTTTTCCACTTATTTATTGGACTGCGGGTTCAATTACTAAAAAGCACATGGCTTGTTTTGCAAACACGCCGCGACGGTGAGGAGGCAGAAGCAATAGCCGCTTTATTATTAGAGAAAGATGCAAACTCTATAAAAGAAATCACAGCTCCATGCATAGCATCAGAATTAAGAAAAAAAACAAGTGCTTTTGTGAAAGACAACTATCAAACGAGATCAGACTCATGCAGGCACTTGAAACTAGTACTTGTTCTTGCAACAGAGAATACAAAAACACATGAGCGAAGAGATTTGTACCGCACGAACTTGTCGCGGCGGCTTTTCTTCTCATTCCAGTATTCATTCATGGTACAAGGTAGTGTCCTCGAGGTCGAAAGCTAGGTAAGCTAGCACACAAGCCACCACAAGGGCGTTTATTTGTATATATAAAGGGAAACGTAATAACAATATATAAAACCTTGCATCACTATGTGTTGCTATATATCAGCAAACTGGTGCAAATTTATTCATGCTCCGCCGTACGTATTTATTCATTGTCTCTAACCTATCTTGGAGGACAGGAGGAGAATTCCCATAACCAGCGGGCGGGGCCGGGTAGGTACCCCGTATCCGTATGGCGTCTCGTTGCTTAAAGTACATGCGAAAGCAACCATCACACACAGGCAGATTGAGTTGCAGCTATTTTAGACACGAGGAAAAGGATACTGAACGACACTGAGAAGCAGACAGTTGATGATACCTATGGCGGCGAGCGCGTCCTGCGCGAGGAACATGAGTGAGGCCAGGATCAGGGGCGAAGCTAGCTATCTGGCGTGGTTTGGCGAACGCCATACCTAAATTGCCATCCAAATTTCTCCTTCTTTTGTATAGCTTTTTTCTACCTTTGAGACCTTTGTATTATGTTTACCAAAATTAATAAAAATACGCAGCAGAGTCCTGCTGTTTCCCTCAAAAAATTGCCATCCAAATACGTATATATACTACTATTAGCCAGCATAATTTTCAGGTTTTGGGCTGAGGTAGTGAGATGTGCCTCCTGTTGGGCTTGGTAGTTACTGCCGATTGAGTGATGGGCCATGCCCGTAAGCTGTAAACCAGCGCACGATCGAGACTGCCCCTGACGAGACGTGAGCATGAGTCGTTCTCGTTCGAGATCGTGAGACGAGATCCGGCAGCTAGGGCACGGCCGCACCGCACGGACGCACGGCAGCCGACAGTCAGCCACGGGTAGGCCGTAGGAACAGCTGGCCGCCGGCGACCGGCGGGGCAGGGACAGGGACTCGGCGAGGCAGCGGTAGGCAACTCGGCGGCGGTGGCGAGTCCGCGATGGTTTGCTGATGGCGCCGCCGCCGAAGAAGAGAATTAAGAGCAACTCCAACGCACCGACCCAAATGGACGCGCGCTTTGTCCGCTTTTTGTCCGTTTGGGTCGGTCGGACGTGCGCGTCCGGTTTTTCAAATGGGTCGGCAGGTGCCTCCAACGGAAGACCGACCTATTTATGTCGACGTGGCCGAAGCTGACAAATTAAACATAATTATACATAAATGGCCGGTCAAACGCCGGCCAAAGTCCACTTAAACAACTAGAAAATAAAAAAAACTAATAAGCCGCCAGCACGTTGCACTAGTAGACCGCCTTGCCCTTGCCCTTGCCCTCACCCTTGCCCTCGTCGTCCTCGCCGCCGGTGAGGTCAATGAAGACGGGAGGAGACCCAGCCCAACCGAACGCGGCTTGATAGGCCGCCAGGGAAGCCTCCTCTGGCGTCTGCTGCGGCGGCGGCATAGCGGCGAGGTGGGCGCGCTCCTCCTCCTCCTCCTCGAGCCACAGAGCTTCCTCGTCACGGCGCAGCATTTGATCATATTGCATCTGCCGCTCACCGTCGGCCCGCTCCTCGGCGAGCCAGTGCGCCTTCCAGCGCTCAAGGTGGGCCACCTCTTCTTCCGGCGTGACGGCATAGTGGCAGGGAGGCGCGGTCACCCACTCGCGATACTGGCCGGTCCACGAATAGGACTCCTCCGGCCAAGTTAAGGGCGGCGGCTCCAGCCCATCCACATGGGCATCCTCCTCGAGCCGGCTCGCCTCCAGCGCGTGCTGCATGGCCTCCTCGAGGGCGACTTGGTACTCCGCCTCCACCTCCTCTTCCTCCGGCTCTACCCGCAGGGGCGGAGGTGAAAGGTCGTGGTTGATGTGGACGCCCCCCCACCGTTGCTCGTCGTGTTCGAGGGCAAACCAGGGATTCGCTGCAGATCGAGGTGCCAGTGGTGTGGCAGCGTGACGTCCAGGTACGGCAGCGGCTGCCTGTACTCCCAGTGCCACCGCACTTGGTGCGCCGGGATGTGCAGACGCTGCCGACCTAGGCGGGCATGCGCCAGTGGCGAAGGAGGAGGGGGAGGAGGAGCACGGGAGGATGAGGCGCCGGGGGTGCCCTTGCGTTTGCCGCTGCCAGAGCTGCTGCCGAATAGGCCCATGGCTATGTTTTTGGGTTGTCGCTGGTGAGGAAGCAAGAAGGTGGGGGGGGGGGGGGGGGGGGAGGGCTGCGGACGGAAGTGGATGAGGATGGCCCCCCCGCACGCGTGGGTTAAAAAACGACGCTTGCACTGGCTGACTAGTGGGCCCAGTGTCGGTGGTCGTCATAAATTAGACGGCGGGCGGTGGTTGGGTGGCCGCCAAGTGGGACCGCGGCAGACACCGAGGGGAAGCGGACACGTTTTGGGTTTGGGTCGGCGCGTTGGGCCTCCACTTTTGTCCGCGCCGACCCAAACGGACGCAGGTGGACGATTTGGGTCGCTGCGTTGTAGTTGCTCTGAGTATGTAATGAAAGGTATAATTTCATTGTACTTCTACTGCTTGATCGCATCAGTTCAATTATGTCATGTACTCATGTTACTTGCTTCAACATTTATTTAATTATTCTAGTGATACTGTTCCAGTTAGTTTTTCTTGTGTTTCTTTGCCGATTTAATGAGTATTTTTGCCCAGGCTTACAGATATGTATGATGCAGATTTCTCCAATGATGATCGTACATGTAAGACTTCTAGTTGTTAATCAACCATAGAGAAGATATGATGCCTTTAAATTTTGTTCTGATCTTGAAAGCCTAGCCAAAAAGATGTTGTGTACCAGACCTGATGTGTGCCTTGCCATAAGTCTGGCAGGGAGGTACCAAAGTGATCCAGGAGTAGATCACTGGACAGCGGTCAAGACTATCCTGAAGTACCTGAAAAGGACTAAGAACATTTTTCTCGCTTATGGAGGTGATGAAGAGCTGGTCGTAAAGGGTTATGTCGATGCTAGTTTCGACATTGATCCGGATGACTCTAAGTCTCTAACTAGATACGTATTTATACTAAATGGTGGAGCGGTCAGTTGGTATAGTTCCAAGCAGAGCATCGTGGCGGAATCTACATGTGAAGCGGAGTATATAGCTGCTTCGGAAGCAGCGCAAGGAGTCTGGATGAAGAAGTTCATATCCGATCTGGGCGTAATACCTATTGCATCGGATCCAACGACTATCTTCTGTGACAAAACTAGAGCTATTTCCATTGCCAAGGAGCCCAGATTTCACAAGAGAACCAAGCACATCAAGCGCCGCTTCAACTCCATTCGTAATTATATTAAGGATGGAGACATAGACCTTGGCAAAGTACATACGGATCTAAATATGGCAGACCCATTGACTAAACCTCTTCCACGGGCAAAACATGATCATCACCAAGACTCCATGGGTGTTAGATTCATAACTATGTAAACTAGATTATTGACTCTAGTGCAAGTGGGAGACTGTTGAAGATACGCCCTAGAGGCAATAATAAATTGGTTATTATCATATTTCCTTGTTCACGATAAATGTTTATTATTCATGCTAGAATTGTATTGACCGGGAACTTAAATACATGAGTGAATACAGTCCCTAGTGAGCCTCTACTAGACTAGCTCGTTGATCAAAGATGGTTAAAGTTTCCTAACCATAGACATGAGTTGCCATTATAAAACACAATGATGGGCCACATGAGTCATTATAAAACACAATGATGAGTTGCCATTATAAACACATGAGCCTCTACTAGACTAGCTCGTTGATCAAAGATAGTAAATTTTCTCAGAAAGGGGAAAAAACCAAGAAACATCATTGGCTAAACCAGGAGATACAAGATGGGGCTCTCATGATAAAGCACTAACTCGTATTGAATCAATGTGGGATGCAGTTATAGAAGTGCTAGCTATTGTGCATGAGGATGAGCGTAATCCATCTAGGGCAGGTGGGTTGGTGTAGATAATGGAGTCTTTTAGCTTTGTGATCATCATGAAGTTGACGCTGCAAATCCTTCGCATTACAAATCAGTTGTCACTTCTCCTCCAACGGAAGGATCAGAATATTGTTCAAGCCATGTCTTTGGTTACAGACGTGAAGTCTTCCATGGGCAACTTGAGGAACCATGGTTGGGAACCACTTTTTGAAGATGTCAAGATCTTCTGTAATGTTAATGATATTCCAATACCAAATATGGATGAAGTTTTACCGAGATTCGGCCGATCAAGAAAAGGAGGGAGAAATAATGTTACTCAAGAACATTTTTTTCGTGTTGATACCTTCTATGCAGCGATAGATGCTATCACCACAGAACTAGATCATCGCTTTAATGACATGGCTTCAGAACTACTTTTCGGGTTTTCTTGTCTTGACCCAAGAGACTCATTTTCCAAGTTTGATTCGGAAAAAGTTGCTAAGCTTACAGACATCTATGATGCAGATTTTTCCAATGACGACTGTAAGCGTATAAAATCTGAGCTCCAGTTGTTCAACAACCATATGAGAAGACATGATGACTTTAGAGTTTGTTATGATCTTGCAAGCCTAGCCAAAAAATGGTTTGAACTTGAAAGAAATATTATGTTCCCTCTGGTTTATTGCCTTATTGAGTTGGGGTTGCTTCTACCGGTGGCAACGACATCGGTTGAAAGCGCCTTCTCAGCAATGAAGATCATCAAGACCGATTTACGCAGCAAGATGTCCAATTGTTGGCTTGATGACTTAATGGTGTGTTACATCGAGAGAGAGATATTTAAAGGACTTAATCTTGCTGAAATTAAGAAATAATTTCAACATGAAGGTAGAAGAATGCCATTGCCATGTTCTGTTTAATGAGAATAAATCTTCATTATGGGTATGTATTCCTTCTAACTATCTTCACTTGCATAATGTTGTTTCTATCATTATATCCTACTGGTTACTAATTCATGATTTATCTATGGTGTTTATGTTTTATAGGTCAACTTTATGGGTCTAGGTAATATAGATGATACTGTTCGCACACGAACACGTCACGGTGTAACTCCAACGCCGAGGGTGATGCACCACAGCTCACGTCGAAGGAGACCCGTCTGTAAGCGCGGTACGCAAGCAATCCGGCTGGTGCTTTTGAAGGACCTGATCACCCCTTGGGCCTCGAGGTTCGCCGCTCTGCAACAAGAAGAACGAACGAAATAATATGTCACTATCGATCTTTGTAAATGGCGCAATGGATTGGCCGATATGCTCTAGAACAACTTTGTTGCTAACAAGTAAATTACCCCTCTTCATTGATATATCAAAATTACTTATGAGGATTTTTCTAATAGATGCATCAACTATGAAGTTGCGACCAAATCTGGAAATAGGTAAATTACTTGCTAGGCGTACCTCTTCAAATATGTTGGGGGAGCATGCTGGTGGTGTGACTTGAACAATATCTTGCTCCGTCTTTGGATGGCTCCCCAATGCCTTGTCATCATCTTTTTCATGATTCCATGCATCATTACTTTGAAGATCCTTGTCAGCCGAACTTTGTTTGACTACTTGCTCTTGTCCTTGAGGCTTGTCAATTTTGTTGGGAAACGTAGTGTTGAGGATATAACTCCGAGGCATGACCCGCCCAGGAGGGGCCGGGTCACACCGTTGGTGACTTAAGGCGAGAAGGCCCAAGAAGACTGAAGGCCCAAGACCCGGAGGTGGCTTAAGGCCCGAAGGTGTGAACCGCCATGTAATGACTTGTTCTATAAGGAAGGTTAAGTTAGAAACCGAGCCGATCACGTTTGTGTGAGCCGGCCGGGACTCTGTAAGCCACCGTCCATCGACCTGTATATAAAGGGGTGACCCGGCGGTGGGTGAACTCTAGAATCAACAAATCGAGAACTAGGTCAAGCATATTTGCTCCCTTGTAATCGAAACCCAAGCAATACAACTAAAAGCAGGACGTCGGCGTTTACCTCATTGAGAGGGGCCGAACCTGGGTAAATTCCTTGTGTCCTTTTTCCCGTCCAACCCCTTCAAGCTAACCTAGTTGTGATGGCTCCACACCTAAGTCCTTTTGCTAGGACATTTGCCGTGACAAATCCACCACAGTTGGCGCCCACCGTGGGGCTCTCGCATGGTGGTTTCGAGTTCTTGAAGGGCAACTTCTGAGGGATCAAGGAATACGCCATGGGCAGGATGACAAAGAGTCGCCGCGGCAAGATCTACATCGACGAAGCTGGATGGGGTCCGGAGGCCGATTCAATCGAGTACGGGTACCGGGTCCCCTTTGGTGGTAACCACGTGTTCATCAGCAAAATTGGTGAGTCTGAGCCTGAGCCGGAAGTCTGCGCTGACACCATTGAGACGGCTCGGCGCGCGAGACCCGCCAAGGTTCAATCCGCCAGAGTCCAACCCGCCAAGATTCAACCCGCCCAGAAGCATGTTTTCGTCGGCTTTGTCCATGGAGCGGATCTCGAGGAAGGCTACGTGTCCGGTGGTGAGACGGCCATCTACTCAGCTGATGAGTCCTCAACCGGCGAAACTGAGTCAATCTATCAACTGCAAGATGGCTGGCTTGGGGGCTGTTCCGATGGCTACAGTATTCCGGACTCCTATGAGGCGCCAAACAGGGCAGCTATATTCATGGCCGGGACGCAGCAGATGGTGCACTCATCAACCGCTGCAGCGATAACCTCCGGTTCAACGGCTGCTGCAACGGCTGGGACGAGCGGCTCTGCGCGTCCGCCGGCTCAAGTTTTATCCGAGCTCGTGGATGCTTTGGCAACGTTACTAGCGGCAGAGGTGACCCCGGCGACTCAGGCACAGCATAATGTGGAAGTTGCAAAGCTAAGGGATGAAGTAGCTCGGGCTAAAGAGGAACTTAACACTGAGAATGTCAGGATGGCTGTAGAACGGACCGCCCTAGAGGCCGAAACACAGAGGGTAAGGGCCGAGGCTTTTCGCTTAAGTCTGGATCAGAATGCGTCAAACGCTGTGATGCGGAGGAGGCACCAGAGCCGCTTGCCACCGCAATTCGAGGGGAGGAATCTTTTTATCACACCCGGAGCAGGGCCAAGTAACCCGCCCGATGAGACCCGGGCTGATGAAGCACCGGCAACCGGGGCGGCGGCTCAGCCTCGTATTGCAGAATCGCCCCGTGTGAACTTGACCCCTCCTCAGGAGGTGCAGACACCCCCGGGTCATTACTCCAACCCACTGGATAATATGATTGCCGCAGCCTCACGGCTGACGGCCCTCCCAATTGAAGGTGAGTCGCCAACTGCGATTGACGCCCGGAACGCCGTGGAACTTCTTAAGACGGCGGTGACCCAGCAAGCGGCTTATTCCTACAGCCGTGAGCGAATCCATTCGACTCAGCGACCGAGCCGAAGCTACAGCTGGCGCATGGGGTCGCTGGCGGTTTCTAGCAGTGAACGGCGTCGTAACCCGCCCCAGGGGCGAGACCCGCCCCGTGGCGATGATGATGTTCAGGTTCCAACAGATCAAGCTAGAGCGCGGCAAGAGGCGGAGCTGGCAGCTCAGTTAGCAGCTCTTAGACAGTCTCAGTTAAACCCTTCTATGTCTGTAGAAGCAGGAGTGACCTCTCGGTCAGTCGGAGTGCCCTGTCTGGTGCCGGCTCTACGCAATGAGCGTTTGCCCAAGGATTTCAAGGGCCCTCGAAAAGTACCCAATTACACTACGGATCAGCCTCCGGATGCTTGGATTGAAAGCTACGAGTTGGCTATGGAGATGTTGGACGTTAACGATGATGTGTGTGCCAAATATTTCACCATGATGTTGGATGGGCTGGCTCGCACCTATCTAAAGGGATTGACCCCTAATTCCATCAACTCATGGACTGAATTGAAGATGCATTTCATTCAGAATTTTAAGGACACATGTAAGCCGCCTCTGTCGATTATCGACCTAGACACTTGCATCCAGCATGAGGATGAGTCAACCGCCCATTGGGTTCGCCGGGTCTCAGCTATTATCCACTCATCGGATAGTATCAACGCTGGTTCTGCTGTTTTAATTTTGGAGAAAAATTGCCGGTTTATTCCCCTCAAACAGAAACTAGGGCGGCTTAAACTTCATTACAATGACATGGGAGAGCTCATGGCAGCTCTTATCAAATATGCCGACTCTAATAATACTAAGGATCCGGGGTCCGATGAAGAGAAGTCCAACAAGGGGAAGAAAAACGGTAATAATGGTAAGAGCAAACAGCCCGATGGCGGGTCAGATTTTGTGGCCAATACCAACGCCTAAAATAACGGTCTGCGTCGAAGAGGGAAACCACCCCCCGTACCGGAGGGTCAAGAATTAACCTTGAGGCCGAATTGAACCGGCCCTACCCAAAGAATAGTTATCCGGATAAACAGTGGACCCACCTGTGGAAAGATTGTCATATCATGAGGGAGTATAGGAATTCAAACTTTCACCAGGACCACAATAACGGTAACGGCCCGCACGGCGGGTCAGGCTCCGGCTCTCACGGGCCCGGCTTTGGAGGTGGCGGCTCAAACTCTGGATTTCAGGGCCAGGGCAATCAAGGCGGTTTTAATCAGCAGCCCAGTCAAGGCAATCAGCAGCAGCAGTCCATGTATCAAAGCAATCCAAAGCAGCTAAATAGTGGTCAATATCATGTTTTCACCACGAACCTGTGCAAACGAGATCATAAGGTTCACAAGCGAGCGGTCAGCGCGGTTGAGCCGGCGGTCCCTCGATACTTATGATGGTCAGAGCAGCCAATCGTATGGAGCCGTGAGGATCACCCGCCCCGGGTTGACAATCCGGGTCAGCTGGCTTTGGTGGTTGCTCCTTAGGTTGGAGGTTACAAGTTTACTAAGGTGCTTATGGACGGAGGCAGCAGCATTAATATCCTTTATTATGATACCTTTCGCCGGATGAATTTAGCTGACAAAGATCTTAAGCCGTCTTCCACAGTCTTTCATGGGGTGGTGCCTAGTAAGTCGGCTTATCCGGTGGGTAAGTTAGCTTTGGAGGTGGCTTTTGGCAATGAACATGATTACAGGGCTGAGACATTGACTTTTGAAGTGGTTAAGATCAAAAGCCCCTATCATGCTCTGTTTGGACGGCCGGCTTACGCCATGTTTATGGCACGGCCTTGTTATGTGTATTTGCTGCTTAAGATGCCGGGTCGCAAAGGAACCATCACGGTTCATGGTGATAGGAAGATAGCTTTGGAGTGTGAAGAAGGCAATGCTGCTTACGCCGAGTCTGCTTTTGCCACAGAGGAACTCATGTTTTATAAAGACAATGTTGACCCGGCTAATATGACCCCATTGAAGAAGCCGACCACAGAGCAGGATCCTTTACTAAAGTTTAAATCGGCGGATGACACCAAGTAGGTTGACTTTGTCCCTGGCGACTCATCTCAACAGTTTGTGATTAGTGCCAATATGGATCCAAAATAGGAAAGCGCACTCATTGAGTTCATCCGTGAGAACCGGGACATCTTTGCATGGAAGCCTTCAGACATGTCGGGTGTACCGAGAGAACTCGCTGAGCACACTCTTAATATTGATCCTAAGTTTAAGCCGGTTAAACAGTTCCTTCATCGTTTTAACGAGGAAAGGCGCAAGGCTATTGGAGAAGAGGTGGCCCGGCTCTTAGCAGCCGGGTTCATTGTTGAAGTTTTTCATCCTGATTGGTTGGCTAACCCGGTGCTCGTACTCAAGAAAAATGGCACTTGGCGCATGTGTGTGGATTACACAGACCTTAACAAAGCTTGCCCGGCTGATCCTTTTGCTCTTCCCCGTATTGTTCAGATCATTGATGCTACGGCAGGTTGTGAGCGTTTGAGCTTTTTGGATGCTTACTCTGGTTATCATCAGATCAAGATGGCAGTTAAAGACAAAGAGAAGACGGCTTTCATCACACCTTTTGGGGCTTTCTGCTACGTGTCTATGCCCTTTGGGCTCAAGAGTTCCCAGGCGACTTATCAGCGTTGTGTTCAGAATTGTCTTCATAACCAGATAGGACGCAATGTTCATGCTTACGTGGATGATATTGTGGTGAAATCCAGAAAGAAGGAATCTCTGCTAGATGATTTGAAGGAAACCTTTGATAACCTCCGGGTCTACAAGATGATGCTTAACCCGGCCAAATGCGTTTTTGGTGTGCCTGCAGGCAAGCTCTTGGGTTTCTTGGTTTCGGAGAGAGGCATTGAAGCTAAACCCGAGAAAATCAAGGCCATCACTTCATTGGCTAAGCCGGCATGCATTAATGACGTTCAGCGTCTGGCGGGTCGTATTGCAGCATTAAGCCGGTTTATAAGCCGCCTGGGAGAGAAGGCTATTCCTTTGTACCAGATGATGAAGAAGACAGATCACTTTAGTTGGAGTGATGCTGCTAACAAGGCATTTGAAGCACTTAAAAAACAGTTAGCTGAGCCGCCGGTTCTTGCAGCTCCTGTTGAGAAGGAGCCTTTTCTTTTATATGTGGCTGCTAACAGTAGAGCCGTCAGCGTGGCCATTGTTGTAGAAAGGAAGGAAACAAGAAAGGAATACCTGGTTCAGAGGCCGGCTTATTATGTCAGTGAAGTTTTAATTGAGTCCAAGCAAAGGTACCCACATTGGCAGAAGCTAGTCTATGGGGTGTTCATGGCCAGTCGCAAGTGGAAGCATTATTTCCAGGGTCTTCCCATTACTGTGGTCAGTTCTGCTCCCTTAGGGGATATTATTCAAAACAGAGAAGCCACCGGCCGGATAGCCAAGTGGGCCATTGAGCTTGGACCTCATGGTTTGAAATATATGCCAAGGACGGCCATCAAGTCTCAAGCTCTCGTGGATTTCATCAACGACTGGACAGAGTTGCAGATGCTTGAGGAGAAGCCAGATAATACATATTGGACTATTCATTTTGATGGGTCCAGGCAATTGGAAGGCTCGGGGGCTAGAGTTGTTTTGATTTCCCCACGAGGTGACAAATTTTGCTATGTTTTAAGGCTGATGTTTCCTTGTACTAATAATGCAGCGGAGTATGAGGCCCTGCTCCATGGTCTTTGGATGGCCAAAGAGATGAACTTAAGCTGGGTCAGGTGTTTTGGCGACTCAGATTTGGTGGCCCAGCAAGTCTCATGAACTTGGGATTCTAAGGACCCGCTCATGGCGGCTTATCGCCGGGCGGTTGACAGTATTGCTGGTCATTTCAAAGGGTATCAAGTGGAACATGTTGATTGAAGGAAAAATGAGGTGGCCGATGCTTTAAGCCGGCTGGGGTCTCAGCGTAAGCCAGTACCACCGAATGTTTTTCTTGATATACTGAATAGCCCTTCAGTTAAGTTACCAACAGAGGAGGATCTTTGCAATTCCTGACCCGGAGGCACAGTTGGTGGCGGCTCTTCATGCTATACCCGATTGGACGGTGCCGTATTTGGCTTATATGACCCGTGGTGAGTTACCGGATGATGAAACGGAGGCCAGGTAGATAACCCGGCGGTCTAAATCCCTGACCATTGTCAATGGCGAGTTGCACCGATGCAGTGTCACAGGCGTGTTTCAGAGATGTATTTCTCCTAAGGAGGGCCGTGAGATTCTAAGGGAGATCCATGAAGGTGATTGTGGTCATCATGCCGGCTCTAAGTCTCTGGTTGCTAAAGCCTTCCGGCACGGTTTTTATTGGTTGACGGCTCACATTGATGCAGAGAATCTGGTTAGCAAGTGTGACGGTTGTCATAAGTTTTCTAGACGAACTCACGTACCGGCTCAAGAATTGAGGATGATTCCAATTACTTGGCCGTTTGCAGTGTGGGGGCTGGATATGGTTGGACCTTTCAAGAGATCCAAGGACAAAAAGACCCTCCTTTTGGTGGCGGTGGATAAGTTTACAAAGTGGGTTGAGGCAGAGCCGGTCAGCAAGTGTGATGCGGCAACGATGGTTCAATTCATTAAAAAGGTGATCTTCCGCTTTGGCTACCCGCATAGTATCATAACTGATAATGGCACCAATCTGTCAAAGGGCGCTATGGAAGAATTCTGTCAACGAGAGCATATTTGTCTCGATGTTTCATCAGTGGCTCACCCCCAGTCCAATGGTCAAGCTGAAAGGGCCAATCAGGAAATCTTGAGAGGCATCAAACCCCGGCTTATGGTCCCTTTGCAGAGGACGCCGGGTTGTTGGGTTGAGGAATTACCCTCAGTGCTTTGGAGTATAAATACCACCCCCTACAGATCAACAGGTTACACACCTTTCTTCATGGTTTACGGGGCAGAGGTGATTCTCCCAAGTGACATCCGTCATGACTCGCCCCGTGTGGCGGCTTATGTTGAAACTGACAATGAAAAAGCACGTCAAGATTCTCTGGATATGTTGGATGAGGAACGTGACCTCGTGGCGGCTCGTTCGGCAATTTATCAGCAAGATCTGTGTCATTATCATAGCCCTCGGGTTAAAACCCGGACCTTTCAAGAAGGCGACTTGGTGCTCCGGCTCATCTAGGATCAAACAAATATGCACAAGTTATCCCCACCTTGGGAAGGGCCTTTTGTGGTCAGCAAAAATCTGAACAATGGGTCATATTATCTTATTGATGTTCGAGAACACAAGGACTCATGCACATTGGAGGAGGAGACCTGCCGACTGTGGAACATTGCTCATCTTCGGCCATATTACACTTGAGCCACAGGTTCCTGTGTTGTACATACTTTCTTCAGTGTATATATCATGATCACTATAATAAAGCATGCATCCCTGATAATTCAGGGCCTCTGTCATTTCATTTCTAAGTATCTGAGCCTTTATTGTTTGTTCATAAGGTCACTTGGGGGCTTCCTGCTCAATGAGCATAGCTATTCACACCCTCTTGATCCGGTTTCCAAGCCGTCTCATTTGTCACTTGGGGGCTTCCTGCTCAATGAGCATAGCTGTTCACACCCTCTTGATCCGGTTTCCAAGCCATCTCATTGGTCACTTGGGGGCTTCCTGCTCACGGAGCATAGCTGTTCACACCCACTTGATCCGGTTTCCAAGCCGAATTTGAGTTAAACCTGCCTGTTTACAAGATGCTACTCCGCCAGGTGACCCGCCGAACTCTTGACAGTTACTCTTTTCAATAAGACCCTGAACTAGTCAAGGTTAAAATGGCAGACTTTGTCACGAGAGGGCCGGCTTACAGAGAGGTAGGATAAACTCACCTGCTGTCGTAGTCTCTCCGCCATGTGGCCTGTTCGTACTCTTAACAGTTACTCCTTTCAATAAGACCCTGAACTAGTTAAGGTTAAAACGATGGATTTATGTCATGTGAGAGCCGGCTTGCGGGGTAAAAACTGAATTTTTTCAAAAAACAAAATAGAGGTAGACTCTTCTGGACCTGTTAAGCTTCCGGCTTATAGACATATATCCTTACAGCATCATTATGATATTGGTCTACAGGCATGACTTCATATTTGAATAAATACTTCGGGTTTTTTAACCCGCCCTGGTTATAGACTTTATGTCGCCAGAACATATCATATTGGATATTATGACCCGCCCTAGCGTAAACCGCTAGGTTATATGTTGTTTACTGTGTGCAGGAACATTGCAAAACAAAAATGATATTCCCTGCAAAGCTCATCAACGGCACATAAACATACTTCAGCAGTTTTAAGACTAAACATCCACGATGGCAGGCCAGATCATAGTTTTTACTAGCCTATTACATGGCTCTTCAAAGCCTGAATACTTAAGAGTTTTTTTTCACAAGGGAACGCTGCGTTGCAGTCTGAGAGCCGCCTGTTGAATCAGTTGTTCTGGTCTTGGCGAGTTGAAGCCTCCGGGTTATCCTGCACCGGTTCTTCTTCTTCTCCCTCCATCGTCTGGAAGTTAGATGATGTCCAATCGATGCCAGTTAAAGCTTGGAATTTGGCTTCATCATCTATAAGGTCGGACGGATCAATATCAGGAGCAAAAGTGTGCTTACGTATTGGAGGAATGAGCTCTACAATATCATAAGTCGGCGCTTTCACTTTCTGGTTCTCATTGGTATAAGTCGCCTGATACTTAGACAAGTCTGTCTCCTCAGCCAATTTACTGGCCAGCGGGTGCATCTCTCTTACGCATTTTGTGAAGTTGTTCGCTTTGAAGGGAGACCCATCTTCTTTGAAGCTTGGGCAGCCAGTGGCCAACTCCTCAGGGTCCAAATCTGCTTGCCAGGCTTTAGCCCGGCTCAAAGTAGTAATTGCACCGGCTCGAGCTGCGGATCGCTTGATCTCTTCAATCCTTTTGGGCATGACAGATAACTTGTCTAATACATCCTTGATAAGTGCAGGGGGCTGTTTATTATGTGAGATAGCTGCTAGTGACCGTTGTGTGCCTGTGTACAGTTGTTCCACCAGAGTGTAAACCGCCTTGAGCTTTACCAACATATCTTGGCCGAGGTTGGTGCTCCTGGGGCCTATTGAATAAGTGCACAAATGAGTCGCCGGGCGAGTTAAGGTTAAAAAGTGGAAGTGGGCAAAACATCTTGAGTTGCTTACCGAAGATTGCAGCTGTCATCTGGGATATGCGGTGTTTTAAACCGGTCAATTCTGCAGCCATTTTCTTCAAAGAAGATTCGGCAGTTTCTGCTCTTTGAACCAAGGCGGCCTTCTCTTTGTCCCAGGCGATTCTTTCTGTGGAAAACCCAGTTTTGAGCTTCTCGTTCTCTTCAAGACTAAGCTTGAGCTTGGAATCAGCTTCTCGTGTTTCTGCCTCTTGCCGTTCAAGCCGGGTCTTCAAATCGGCCACCTGGTTTTTGGCCTGGGTTAACGCATCCTGCAAATAAGAGTTCAACAAAATTATATACATATTTGCCAAGACACAATTTATGGATAAGTCTCAAGCACGTTGCAAGCAAAGCACTTGACACTTGGGGGCTAATGTGTGCGGAAGTTCTTTTTCCCACTTATATTTCTTTTGACCCGGCTCATCTTTATCAACATAAGCCGGCCCATGAGGGCTATAATCTGGAGTTCTTTCAAAGTGATGAACCGGCTCATCTTTATTAAAGATAAGCCGGCCCATGAGGGATATGGTCTAAAGTTCTTTCCATATAAATGAACCGGCTCATCTTTATCAAGATAAGCCGGCCCATGAGGGCTACGACTGTGAAAGATTGAAGAAATAAATGGACAAAGCCTTAACCCTACTCAAAGTATCTTTTCCTACGGATAAGACTTGGGGGCTGGATGACTATATATGTAAAGGAAACAAATGTTCATACCTCATATTTTTGGCGCAAGTTCTTGACCAAGTCTGCCTCCAGATCACGACCCGTGTGCAGCTGGCTCAGATAGCCAGAGTATAACTCATTAACGGCCAAGTGTGAGTACTTGGCAACATCAAACCTGGCCTTATTCCTTTCAATCAGCTCTTCCTTGGCAGAGTGCTTGGCTAGAATGGTGGGGTTCCCCGGTTCAGTATAGCCAACACCAGTAATGACAACATCCTCTGCATCTCGTTGGGAAGGAGTTTCGTCAGCAGGTCTTATGGGACTTGGCGGTTTAGCACTGGATGGATCAACATGTATTGGGTCTACCGTGACTTCACGAGTCTCTAGTGGCAGGTCATCAGCAGCAGCCTCAGAGTTGTGATGAGAAGCCTCGGATATGTTTTGGATTTCCGGTTCATTAACTTTGGGGTCTTCGGCCGGTTTATTAACCTTCAGCTTTTTGCTGGGCTTGGCTATGCCACTGAAAATAAGACGTATGAAGAGGTTATTATGTCAGTTGGTAAAGCGTTAAAGCAAAGAAATTAATGTTCTCACCCGGGAGCGACTTTGAAGAGGGGAATCTGAGTTCCAGTCGAGTCGCCGGAGGAGGAGTGAGAGGTTCCCTGATAGTTTGAGCCGGAAGGGTTAAGCGGTTTACGAATAAGACCCGCCTTTGGAAAAGATAAGGTTGGATTCTGTGGCACCTCATTTCGGCGTTTCCGATGAACCGGCGTGGTGGGTAAGCCGGAGGAAAGGTTTCTATAGCCGTTGTTCCGGGTTGTGCGTCAAGCTTCATGCTGTTGTTTCTTCAAATTAAAGTTTGGATCCAAGTAAGCTAAAGGGTGAGAAAACCTTACTTTTTGGCTCACTTGTCCAACTTTCTGTCTTGGCAAAGGCTCTGAGCCGAAAGAAAGGGTAGTTACCTCTTCACCATCTGCATGGTTTGCCTCCGCGTCATCCTGACAGTAATCAGCGTCAATAAGATGTACAAAAAAGGAGCCAAGGGAATCAAGTTCTACCTCTGACTCATCGTCGTTCAGTGTAAATAGCTCTGTTGTGTCTGTTTTTTTCTTAGCAGGCCTCTTGGGAGACTTGTTCTTTGCTCTGACCTTTTTGGTCGGCTTACCCTGAAGCTTCTTGTTCCAGAAAGAATCATCAGCCTGAAGAAGACAAGTAATCGTAAGAAGACAATTTTTGAGAGGAAAAAGATGATAAAGAAGTTTGAAATACTTACTGCCGGAGCTGGGTTGAGAGCAAAAGGGGTTCAGTCCCATCTTGCTACAAGTTGCCAAGCTCTCATTAAGCAGCATTTTGGTCATCCTGTTGATCTCATCATCGTTCAGTCGCTCTTGGCAGTAACGCTGTGGGTCGTTGACGCCGCAGGTATATTCACACATTAAACCGGGTCGGCGGCTCAATGGTAAAATTCTCCAAGTGACCCAGCATCAGACTAAGTCAACTCCGGTTAACCCGTTGGCCATCAAGGCCCTTCTCTTTGAAAAGATGGGCATATAGTTAGCCCATTCTTCGGTGCTGATCCGGTCTGGGAGGCGATGTCTTGAGCTAAGCCGGTTCTCATGGAAACCTGGCAGAGGATTCTCATCAGCCAGAGATGTATCTTGGCAGTAAAACCAAGTTTGGTTCTAGTCCTTAGGATGACTGGGAAGTGCGGCGGCAGGAAAGACAGCTTCTTTTCGTCTCTGAATGGAAATTCCGCCAAGTTCTAAGCTGGGGCCATCTGTGAACTCAGTTTGGCGGTTCAAATAATAAAATTCTCTGAACAAATTCACAGTGGGTTCTTGTTGAAGATATACTTCACAAAAGACTTGGAAATTGCAGATGTTGGAGTCTGAATTGGGTCCAATGTCTTGCGGATGAAGTTGAAAGAAATGTAGCACGTCACGGAAATTTTTTGAGCCGGGTGGGGAAAAGCTCCGGAGCATGTGATCAGCAAATACTATGACCTCGCCTTCCTTTGGGCGGGTATGGCCTCTTGACCCGGAGCTCTCCAGTGGATCACATTTTTGGCTGCTAAGACGCCTTCTTTAACATATTCATTGAGAGTTTCTTCCGTGACAGTGGAAACGATCCAGTTGCATGAAGTGACGGTCTTGGTCATTTTTGTTGATGAAAGAACCTAGAGAGGGAAATATTGCCAGGTCAAGATTATGATGTTAAGCCATCCGATGATCAGAAAGCAAGTGTATCGTACAAGATCAATTCGTATGCAAAGAATATGTGCTATGAAGATTGGCATGAATAAACCGGTAAGACACCGTTAGGTGATGCAGACACTGAATATATACAGGCGGTTTAAAGGTTAAGAAATAAGCCGGCAGGCGTTTGGCGGATTACGAAAATTCAGTTAAGCCGCCCCCATGGCAGTGATGGGACGGTTATCTACAGATCTGAAGTGGAGTAAAATTTTGCTAAGTGCTGGATAAACAGGTTTTACAAGTTTCGCTTATAATTTTGGATATGGCCGTCCGGAAAATGAGAATAATTTGTAAACCTAGAATCACGGCGGAGGAAAGATTTGGAAACTAAGATTGAATCTTGGGCAGAAGGGGTATTTCTACAGTCGGAAGATGGCGTTAAACTGTTTCCGCGCGACGTCAGTGCTATTTCCAAATCAAGCTGAGCATTCTAGAAGGAAGCATCAACGAACAGCGAAGAACGCCGATGAACGGCCGAAACCCTAATGCAGATATAGTGTGAGGGGAGATGAGCGCTTACTGATGTTGAGGAACAGCGGAGGAGCACTGTGTTTTTCTAGTCCGTTCAGGTCGAGGCAGCGGCCGGAGCTGACGTCGGTGGGAAGACGGCAGCGGTGGAGCTCGGTTGCCGTGTCGTTAGGAGGAAGGAGACGAAGAAGAGGAGGCAGGGGTAAAAAGTAAAAAGGGGGACCCCTGTCTCTATTTATAAGGAGATGACGAGATGGCATGCGCGGGAATCGAGGAGGCAAAAATGATTATGCTGGCAAAGCGGGCGCCTTGATTTTTGGAAGGTCTATTAAGATAAAGATCCGTTGAGGTATTCCGAGTTTTGTGCAGAGTTAATGTGCATGATGTCATGGCGGGTTACCATGGTTCTGCTATGTGACGTCATGGCGGGTTACAGCAGGATGGAAAGAAATTGATAATGGAAAATTCTGGTAAGTCAAGTAGCAGAGATTGATGTGAACAAGTTCAAATCAACCTGGGGCCTAATGTTGAGGATATAACACCGAGGCATGACCCGCCCAGGAGGGGCCGGGTCACACCGTTGACGGCTTAAGGCAAGAAGGCCCAAGAAGACTGATGGCCCAAGACCCGGAGGTGGCTTAAGGCCCGAAGGTGTGAACCGCCATGTAATGACTTGTTCTGTAAGGAAGGTTAAGTAAGAAACCAAGCTATCATGTTTGTGTTAGCCGGCCGGGACTCTGTAAGCCGCCGGGCATCGACCTGTATATAAAGGTGTGACCCGGCGGCGGGTGAACTCAGGAATCAACAAGTCGAGAACTAGATCAAGCATATTTGCTCCCTTGTAATTGAAACCCAAGCAATACAACTAAAAGCAGGACGTAGGCTTTTACCTCATTGAGAGGGGCCGAACCTGGGTAAATTTCTTGTGTCCTTTCTCCCATCCAACCCCTTCAAGCTAACCTAATTGTGATGGCTCCACACCCAAGTCCTTTTGCTAGGACATCTGCCGTGACAAATCCACAACACGTAGCATGCAATTTCAAAAAAATTCCTACGCTCACGCAAGATCTATCTAGGAGATGCATAGCAACGAGGGGAAGAGTGTGTCTACGTACCCTCATAGACCGAAAGCGGAAGCGTTTGACACAGCGGTTAATGTTGTCGAACTTCTTCTAGCTCCGACCGATCAAGTACCGAACGTACGGCACCTCCGAGTTCTGCACAAGTTCAGCTCGATGAAGTGCCTCGTCCTCTTGATCCAGCAAGGTGTCGAGGAAGTAGATGAGTTCCGTCAGCACGACGGCGTGGTGACAGTGATGGTGAAGTGATCCGCGCACGGCTTCGCCTAAGCACTACAAAGATATGATCGGAGGCGTAAACTGTGGAGGGGGGCACCGCACACGGCTAATAATTGTTGTTGTGTGCTCTAGGCACCCCCTCCCCATGTATATATAGGTGGGAGGGGGGAGGGGAGCAGCCAGGGTGCGCCCCAAGTAGGAGGAATCCTACTTGGGGGCCTCCCCAATTCAGCCTCCCCCCCTTCCATAATTGCCGGAGCACTAGTGCAGAACCGGGCTGTAGTCCCGGTTCGTAAGGCTCTTTAGTGCCGGTTCTGGAACCGGCACTAAAGGGTGGGGACTAAAGCCCCCCCCCTCTAGTCACGGTTCAACACGAACCGGCACTAAAGGGCCACCACGTGGCACGAGCACGCGCCGGGGCGCTGGGGGCTTTTAGTCCCGGTTGGTTACACCAACCGGGACTAAAAGGTTTAGGGGTTTTGGTTTTATGATTTATTTTTCCTTTAATTTTGTGTTTTCCATTTAATTCTTTTTCATTTGCTGGTATTTTATGATACTACATATTGTACACGTTATGCATATATATAAATTGAATTTCTCGTAAACCGATCATATATATATATATATATATATATATTGTATCATATATATATAGATATATGTATATATATATATATATATTATATATATTATATATATATATATATATATATATATATATATATACTATATATCATCGAATTCTCTCACTACCATTCACACATACACATGTATATATACAATTTGGTATATACAATTTCTCCTCTCAATTTGCAGATCATTACATGGAGGCATTAGGTCGATCTAGCTAGGTACGGGGTAATGGAATTCTCCTTTGGGATCTATGACCTGGTCGAGCAAAAATCCCGCTATTTCCTCTTGAATCGCTCGTACGCGATTCTCTGGTAGGAGCTTATCCCGCATGTCCTTCATCTTTAAAGAAGAGATCAAAATATGCATGTATTATTAGTTGTGTGCATATATATTAGATAATGATGTCAAAATTGTGAATAGTGTTCTGGCAAACGTACCCATCGGTTTCTATCATCTTTGCTCCTTTCCGACACCATCATGCGAATGTTCTCGCAAACGTAGTATGCACATAAATTAGTCCCCGGCGCCTGCTTCAGGGCCTTTACGAGAATAGAATTCAATCAGATAATAATTAATCAACCATGATAGTGGTATTGAAACTAGAATTAAAGAGATGTTAGCTAGCTAGTACTACTTAATTAATTACCTTGGGTCACACCCATGTCAGCTGTTGTTTCCATTGGCCTTTATCCTTTTTGATGAACTTTTCCCAAGCCCTACCCGCCGGCAAAGAAAATGAATAAAGGAGTTATTATTTAGTTGATATCAGGAAACGAACTAAAGAGGACGACATAGTGCGATAATGATTGAAATTACCTGTCGAGCATCCCCTTCACGATTGAGTATTCTTTAGGTTCTTTAAGTAGTGAGTCCAGTACTTGAACTTTTCCCTCGTCAACTTCAATGATTAACAAGATCCAATGGAAACTGCATGCACACACGTTTGTATTAAGCGGGCATGTGCATAACTCATCAACTACACTTATTAACATCTAGTAAGCAAAAATAGAATACGTAGTACAAGACAGTGTCACTCACCAGAAGTTGTAAGGAAGTAGTATTCCTGGTTGGGTATTTAGTCGCACCAAGAACTGTAGCAAGGTTTTCTCTGTGTATGGTTGATCATATTCACGTGACCATGTCTCTTCATTAATGGTATTTGGGTCAATGAACCCAATGCCATATCGTCCAGCTTTTTTCATTTCATAGATCTTCATTCTGCATAATACCACAGAAAAGAATATAGTGAGGATAATTACAGTTAATGAACGAGCACTACATCTAGCTAGAGACTTAACTTACAGAAAGAAATCACTTACAGACAATAGCAACTGACGATAGATTTGTCGAGTGCGTCTTGATTGAATAACTGAAACATTTCTTGAAACTCAACCCACAGATCTTTTTCATGGAAGTAATGCTCTGCCTTGACTTTCACCATGAGGGACTCTTTATCGGTAGTCTTGGCTTCTCTCATGTACCATTGATGCAATTTATACATTCTCGTTGAGAGACTCTTGACCTCCTCAGCCTTGACCATAGGTTCACCGCGGACACATTTCCGTTTTAGTTCCTTCTCTTTAAACATTTCGATGGGCTCGATGCCTAGGAGTTGTTCTACAGTGACACCGGCCACTTCAGCCTGCCTTCTATGATCATCAGTTATTACCAGCTGATCGGTGCCGGTACTCACATGTGTTGGTACAATGAGCGGGGGGGTCGATTGCACCGCCTGTTCTCCCAGCTGGGGAACAGTTTTCCCGCTTTTTTTGGCAGCTGCTTGGCTGGAGCTGGAGCTCGACTCCTTTTTTTGTGCTCGATATGACTTATTGATTTCACGCTCATAGTCTGAGTCAACATGGTTCAGAGCTGGCGGTTGAGCCATATGAATAAAGTGGTCAATGACATGCTCAGGTACTTTCTCCTTTGGCGGCGGGGGCGGTTTCGGTCCAAAATGGGCCTTCACTTGGGCTCGCACTTCGATCTTGTTTTCCTCTTCGGTCAGGTCGTAAGGCCGACAAGGAAGAGGCTTGAGGCTTGGACCAAATTGGTATCTCTTGCCTCCTGTTGTACTGCTAGCCGCCGTAGCTGCGGCGCCTCTCTTCCGCTGTTGCTTAGTCGGCGGAGCCCGCTGAGGCGGCGGAGACAGCTGACGCGGTGCCTGGCTTGGAGGAGGAGGACTGGGCTTACGCGGTGCCGGACTTGGAGGAGGAGGAGTGGGCTGACACGGTGCCGGACTTGGAGGAGGAGGAGTGGCCTGACGCGTTGGTGGACTTGGAGGAGCAGGACTCTGCTGAGGTGGTGGCTGACTTGGAGGAGCGGGAGTCTGCTGATGCGGTGGCGGACTTGGAGGAGGAGCCGGCTGACGCGGTGTTGGTGGCCTTGGAAAGATGATGCAATCCTTTCTCCATAAAATGATACGATGTATGGCCTCTCCCAGTGTGCGCTCATCGTCACCTCCAGGAATTTCAAGCTCTAGCCCCGAATATTGTGCCACCACTTCATCAACCGCGACACAAGCATAGCTATCTGGAATCGGATTGCAATGTAAGGTTGCTTCAGGGGGATTTGTATAAGCAACGCCGTCCGCCACCTTCATCGATATGTTCTTCATTTTAAAGTGTAGCTCACAATTAGTGTTATCCATGATGTCATCCATAGGGTATCTATCCAGCAGTGCCTCATCGCCCGGGGCGGAACCCACGCTGCTTCTCGGCATGGATGGGATGGTGCTATCCAATGCTGGATCCGCTAGCTGCTGCCGCTGCTGTGACCCCCTTTCCTGGGTAAGTGTGTCGATCTGCTGCTGCTGCCACTGGAAAGCGAGTGCCAACTCCGCGTGCCTTGATTCTAGGCCTTGAAGGCGCTCTGCTTCCTGCTTCGTCTGCTCCTCGTCCAGCTTCCTCTTCTTCTCCTCCTGCATCTTCTTTCTCGCACGGCTTCTGTAGTCGGCGTTCCAGTCTGCAAACCCCTCAAACAACGGAAGAACGCCTTTGCCTCATGTTCTTCCCGGGTGTTCAGGGTTCTTCAGGGCACGCGTAAGCTCGCCGTTCTCTCTGTTGGGCGTGAACACCCCCGTTCGAGCCTCTTCTATTGCAACAATTAAATCGAGGTTGGCTCCTTTAAGACTTGCCCACTCCAAAACCTGGCCTGGCTTTGGGTCCAACGTCCCCCCATGCGCATAGAACCAAGTCCTGGACCTGGGGGGCCAACTCAATGTAACTGGAATGACCTCTGTGTCCACCATCTGTTGCTCAGCGAGATCCCACTTAGGTCAAATTTGGCCAGGCCAAGCGGCGGGAAGCACAGGCCTTTAGTCCTGGTTGGTGGCTCCAACCGCGACTAAAGGGGGGGGGGTCTTTAGTCGCGGTTGGAGCCACCAACCGGGACTAAAGGCCTGTGCTTCCCGTGTGCGAGGTGCAGAAGTTTAGTCCCACCTCGCCGAGCGAAGGGCAGCCGCACTGGTTTATAAACCCAGCCGCGGCTACTCCTTCGAGCTCCTCTCCAAAGCAGGCTTCTGGGCCTAACTCTGTTGCGCTGCCCTGTGGGCCTACTGGGCCTTGCGGGCCTGCATCCTGGCCCAACTATAGGTTGGGTTCTAGTCGTATGCAGGCCGTTGTGGCCCAGTAGGCGGGCTTTTTTTCATTTTTTTTGTTTTTTGTCTTATTTATTTTCTTTTATTTCTGAGTTGTTTTTTGCTTTATTTAGAGTTTCTTTGTGAATATTTTTGCTTTAGGTAAAAAAAATTATAAACTTTCTGTTAGTGCTAGTAGTTTTCAAATTTGAAGAGTTTAAATTTGAATTATTTGAAATTTGTGTGAATCACTAGTTTGTGAATAACTTTACTTTAAAAATAGATTTTTCAGTGATTCTTTTTTCTTATGTTTATATTAGTGTGTTTTATCATTATATTCAATTTGGTAATACTTAGGTTATTTAAAAAAATGAAATGCCTTTGTAACAGATGAGTTTTCGTCCGAAACCCTGATACTTCGAAAGAGATTGTCCATTTTGTACACGAAGTGGATCCAGTTTTACTCGTAACCCTCTCAACTTTTTAGAACATGCTATGTGGGTGAAATGATGATACCATCCCAACTTTCAACCTTTTCAGAGTTCATTTGTAGTGCTTTTCAATTTCAAGGTCCTTTAGCTCAAAAAAATCAGTAAATGCATGAAAAATAGCAAATGAAGTCACAAAGGGTTGAAAATTGATGGCGTGGCTTTGAATGGTGCATACTGAATGCATAAAAAGTCTGGAGTTGAAATAAGTTTTAAAAAATAAAATGTCTTTGTAACAGATGAGTTTTCGTCCGAAACCCTGATACTTCGAAAGAGATTGTCCATTTTGTACACGAAGTGGATCTAGTTTTTGCCGTAACCCTCTCAACTTTTTAGCACATTCTATGTGGTGAAATGATGATACCATGCCAACTTTCAACCTTTTCAGAGTTCATTTGTAGTGCTTTTCAATTTCGGGGTCCTTTAGCTCAAAAAAATTAGTAAATGCATGAAAAATAGCAAATGAAGTCAGAAAGGGTTGAAAATTGATGACGTGGCTTTGAATGGTGCATACTGAATGCACAAAAAGTCTGGAGTTGAAATAAGTTTAAAAAAATGAAATGCCTTTGTAACAGATGAGTTTTCGTCCGAAACCCTGATATTTCGAAAGAGATTGTCCATTTTGTACATGAAGTGGATCCAGTTTTTGCCGTAACCCTCTAAACTTTTTAGCACATGCTATGTGGGTGAAATGATGATACCATTCCAACTTTCAACCTCTTTAGAGTTCATTTTGTAGTGTTTTTCAATTTAAGGGTCATTTAGCTCAAAAAAATCAATAAATGAGGTAAAAAATAGCAAATGAAGTCAGAAAGGGTTGAAACTTGATGACGTTTGTCCGAAGCACAAAAGTACATGTTTCAAATGCCAAAACACATAAGCACCCTAACTATTACAAAGATTCCCTACGGTTTGTCCAAAGTGGGACTTTCCAGATATATATAAGTCCGGAAACTCACTAGAGAAGAAAGTGATGACAGTGAAGCCGGTCACATCCCAGAGTGGGATCTTTGGGTGTGAAACTTTTTCTTCGCGTGTGTCCCTTTGCGCCGTAACCATGGACAATCTTCATCATTTAACTGGATACTCGGGTCAATATTCACTGTGAAGGGAGCAATTTCATGAAACTTTTCATAATCTTCTGACATGTCTGTCTTGTCAACCACTCCCACGATGTTTCTTTTCCCTGAAAGAACTATGTGGCGCTTTGGCTCATCGTATGATGTTTTCGCTTCCTTATCTTTTCTATTTCTCGGCTTGGTAGACATGTCCTTCACATAGAAAACCTGTGCCACATCATTGGCTAGGACGAATGGTTCGTCTGCGTACGCAAGATTGTTGTGATCCACTGTTGTCATTCCGTACTGCGGTTCTTCCGTTACCCCGCCTCGTGTCAGATTGACCCATTTGCACCGAAACAAAGGGACCTTCAAACCACGTCCATATTCAAGTTCCCATATCTCCTCTATGTAACCACAATATGTGTCTGTTCCCCTCTTGGTTGCTGCATCAAAGCGGACACCACTGTTTTGGTTGGTGCTCTTCTTATCTTGGGCGATCGTGTAAAATGTATTCCCATTTATCTCGTACCCTTTGAAAGTCATTATATTCGAAGATGGTAACTGGGACAGCATGTACAAGTAATCTTCAACAGCGTCGTCATGCATGGCATGTGTCTGCAACCAACCGGCGAAAGTCCCCGTTTGTTCACATGTAATCCAGTCATCAGACTGCTCTGGGTGTTTGGAGCGTAGAATATTCTTGTGTTCCTCCATATACGGAGCCACCAAGGCGGAATTTTGTAGAACTGTGTAGTGTGCTTGAGTGAGAGAATGCACGTCCATACATATTATTTGTTTCAGTCCTAGCATGCCATTTCCACCCAGTGTGCCCTTATGCTGCGATTCAGGAACACAAATCGGCTTAAGGTGAGGAATAAAGTCAATACAAAACTCAATGACCTCCGCATTTTCATGGCCCTTTGAGATGCTTCCTTCTGGCCTAGCACGGTTATGAACATATTTCTTTAAGACTCCAATGAACCTCTCAAAGGGGAACATATTGTGTAGAAATACAGGACCCAGAACAACAATCTCTTCGCATAGGTGAACTAGGACGTGCGTCATGATGTTGAAGAAGGATGGTGGGAACACCAACTCGAAACTGACAAGACATTGCACCAAATCATTCTCTAACCTTGGTATGATTTCTGGATCGATTACCTTCTGAGAGATTGCATTAAGGAATGCACATAGCTTCACAATGCCTAATCGAACGTTTTCCGGTAGAAGCCCCCTCAATGCAACCGAAAGCAGTTGCGTCATAATCACGTGGCAGTCATGAGACTTTAGGTTCTGGAACTTTTTCTCTGCCATATTTATTATTCCCTTTATATTCGACGAGAAGCCAGACGGGACCTTCATACTGAGCAGGCATTCAAAGAAGATTTCCTTCTCTTCTTTGGTAAGAGCGTAGCTGGCATGACCCTGATGTATGCCGTCTTTTCCGTGCATATGTTGCTGGTCCTCCCGTGCCTCCGGTGTATCTTTTGTCTTCCCATACACGACCAAGAAGCCAAGCAGGGTCACGCAAAGATTCTTCGTCACATGCATCACGTCAATTGCAGAGCGGACCTCTAGGTCTTTCCAATAGGGTAGGTCCCAAAATATAGATTTCTTCTTCCACATGGGTGCGCGTCCGTCAGCGTCATTCGGAATAGATTATCCGCCAGGACCCTTTCCAAAGATTACCTTCAAATCCTTGACCATATCATGTACATCATCACCAGTACGGTGGCGAGGCTTCGTCCGGTGATCTGCCTCACCTTTGAAATGCTTGCCTTTCTTTCTTACGGGATGCCTGCTCAGAAGAAATCAATGATGTGACGACCCCGGCTTAATTGTGCACTAATCATACACGCAAATGCACATAATCAAGCGTAAGGACTCACTTGAAGATATCACAACACAACTCTATAACATAAATAAAGTCATACAAGCTTAATATTACAAGCCAGGGCCTCGAGGGCTCGAATACATAGCTCGATGGCATACAAGTGTCAGCAGAAGCGTCAGATATCTGGGTACAGATATATTACAGAACAGAGAGATAAGCCTTCACAGAGGTGGAGCAAAATAAAAACTATGATCGAAAAGGCGTGGGCCTCCTGCCCTGGACCCTCCGATCCTACTCCTGGTCGTCGGTCGGCTCCTCGTAGTAGTAGTACTCTCCGGGCTGGTAGTAGAAGTGGTCGTCGACGGGGACATCTGGCTCTGGGGCTCCATCGTCTGGATGCGACAAAGGGATAAAGGGGGAAAAAGGAAAATAAAGCAAACGTGAGTACTCATCCGAAGTACTCAGCAAGCAAGGATCTACACTACATATGCAACATTTTCAAAGGGGGCTGTATATGTGGACTGGGCTGCAGAAATGCCAGAATAGAGGGGGAAAGCCTAGTCCTATCGAAGACTAGCATCTTCATCATCTTCAACAGTCTTGCAGCATTAGAAGAGAGTAGAATAACATAATGTAAATTATAGCAGTAAAGTCATCAACCTCGGCCAGAGATTCTTCCTCGACTCCCCGTGAGAAAGCAATCCCAGAGCCGTACTATCCAGTTATCATCTCAAGTCATGTTCTAGTTGTACCAATCGGGATACAACTCCGAGTGTCCGTTGCCGTAGGACAGGCTATCGATAGAAGTTTCTTCCCTCCAGGGGTGCACCAACTTACCCACCACGCTCGCTTAACTCCGGCCGGACACACTTTTCTGGGTCATGCCCGGCCTCGGCTAAGCAACACGCCGCAACCCGACCTAGGCTTATAAGAGAGGTCAGCACGCCGGACTAAACCTATGCCCCCAGGAGTCTTGGGCCATCTCCCCGAGATCTCCTGCATGTTACGGGGCCACCGAGAGCAGACCTAGCAACCCCTTATACAAGCGCGGTTGAGTTACCAGTCCAACTCGGCGTGCGCCGCTCCTTACTGACGTCAAACAAGCTTCGGCTGAAGTATATGACGCAGAACGCCCATACTATGCCCACATGATGGTTAGTGCTGTCAGGCCAGAGGCCCCTCGGATCAAATATCCAAACCGTTTAGTGGTTTAGGAGCGCGCGGAAACGAGCAGAGACTCACGATCGATGTGACCCCATCGCCCCGTCTCGAGGACTTGCGGCAAGGGCTAAGAATGCCCGGCCACGCCTCGTAGTTATCTCCCGGGCACCTCTCAGGTCAACCCGACTCCACATCACTTCGCATTCATGCTCGCGCGGGTACCCCTCAGGGCTGACCCGTCTTTAGTAACATGGTTCAGAGTCAAGTCATAATATCCAAAGTAACTGTGTGTCTGACACCGAAGGGAACCCTGAGGAATCACCCTCGATGGAATTCCCGCTCGATGCTATCTCAAGGTGAACGAATGAGGAATCACCCTCGAGGTCCACACTTGAGGAGTTGCACGACGACGTCGTTATAGGGGGTGATGTAGGAGGAATCACCCTCGCTTACCATGACCGACTAACTAACCTACAAGGTATCATCAAAAGTGCTGACGAGGTATCACCCTCGGCACTCAATAATAACCCAGTAGTGTCGAGCAACATAGGGGAAGTGACGTGCAGTGCCCGGGTCTGATCTTTGATCCCGTTGCTCGGGTCTTCTGAGAGTCCAGCGGGGCAGTCGGGACAAGTGGGTCTCTGATAAGGCTCTACCCATCCTATACTAAACAGTTTAGGAGAACAGGCAGGTATCAAAAGTAGGCTACAATAAAAACAGGCTATGCAGCAGATGTAGGACAACAGTAGCAGCAGTAACTTCTAATGCAAGCATAAGAGAGAAGAGAGTGGGCGATATCGAAATGCTCAAAATGGGGGTGCTTGCCTGTCTGCTCTACGGCAAGGGCCTGATCGTCGGGGCCGTAGTCGTACTCCGGAGCGGTGTCTGCCTCAGGAGCTACGGCAACGTCGGGGTCTACCGAAAGAGAAGAGGGGGATGAAACAAGTAAATATAATGCAAACAGATGCAACACAGTGCGTGCGATGCTATGATGCAGTGCAGGGTTGCCTAAATATGCCTCTAAGTCATTTTAGTTATTTTTAGAATTAATCTGGGATTTATTAACCGGTGTGTGTGCACTATTCATCTACCAGAATCGAGCTCCGAGTTACGAGTTCTCCTACGTAGGAGGTTCTAACAAGGAAACAGACGGCACGATCAAACCCGTCTCGTCGTTCTGAGCAACTTTCATGTTTTAACTTTTTCGATCTGAGCTACGGTTTAAAAGTTATTAATTTTCGAAGTTTAAATGATTTTCTGGAATTTATTTATTTATCAAAAAAGGGAATTATGACATCCGCATGACGCAAGGATGATGTCAGCGGTCAACGATCGGCTGACCAGAGTCAAATCTGACATGTGGGTCCAGTAGAACCCACCTGTCATTGACTCAGAGGCTAAACTAATTAGTTAAACTTAATTAAACTGCTGGTGGGGCCTACTGACAGTGTCAGTAACTAATTAGCAGGACATTAATTATCTGGCTAATGCTAATTAGGTCAACTGGGCCCCACACGTCAGTGGCTGTAGCTAGCCCAGTCAGCGTTGACCATAGTCAACAGGTCAAAGGGGGCCCTGGGGCCCACGGGTCAGTGACCCAGGGGGTGGTCCCGGGCCGGCCACGTCAGCGCGGGCGGTGGCACGCCGGCGGCAACGCGCCGGCGATCACAGAAGCGGCGGAACGGTGCGGAATCGGCGCACCGGCCTCCATTTGACACACCGCGACCACCTACGGGACGCGGGAGCTCGCGTGCATCGATCTGTGCAAACGGCGTGGGCTCTGGTGGTCGGAAACGACGGCTATGGCGAGCACGGGCGGCGCCGGAGTTCGGGCGTTGTCGCGAACGGCGATGGAGGCTGCGGCACGCCCAAAGGAGGGGTCCTACGGGATCCTAGAGGTAACCGGAGCACGGCTACGAACTCGGTTGAGCATGTTATTGCCGGTAGCAGCGGCGATGAGCACCGCGGCGGAGCCAAGCTCGGGCGGCAATGGCGGTGGCGACTATAGGAGCCTAAAGGCAGCGCTGAGTGAGGGGAAAGGGGAGGCTGCTCACCGGGGAGGCTCACGGAGGCCCGGTGGTGGATTAGGAGCAGCAGACGGCGCCGTATTCGAGGAAGATCGCCGGCAACAGCAGGAGGATGGAGAGCTCGAAGCTGTCCCCGTAGCGCCGCCCGGCTCGCACTAAGGCCCACAGTCGATGTGGAGGAGCACGGCGAAGCTCGTGAGCACGGTGGCTAGGCGAAGCTCGTGGTGAAGCAGCGATGCGGCGGTGGCGGTGCTCAGATGCGCGGCAGAGAGGAGGGGAAGCGGGGGAAGAGAGCGAGGGAGAGACTGGGGCTAGCTAGGGTTTCGGGGAGGCCACTGGGGTCCTTATCCAGCGCGGGGAGACGGCAGATGGGCGACACGTGCAGCGTCGGCGATCAAAGCGGCTACGACATCGACACGGCGATGGAGGAGGGAGACGAGTCGGGGAGTGGACTGGGCCTGAACAGGTAAGTGTCCTTTGGCCTTTTTCTTTTACTGTTTTTCTGTTTTAGCTTTTATTTAATACCAGAGAGAGAAAGGAATTATTAGAGCAACTAGTTCACTTAGGAGAAATATGGAAAAAGTCCCAATAAATCCCTGGTGATTTTAGACACTACCCCAAGAAGTTTGGAGGCCAAAGGAACTTATTTGAAATTTTCATAAATGAATTAGTATTTTAAAATGCTGAGATTGTACTGGATTAATTGCTACTACTCATCTTTACATAGGAGTGATGTTGTTTTAATTATCAACAAATTTTTTTGGAATATTTGCTAGATGGTGAACAATTTTGCAGCGACTTTGTTACAACTTCATTTTGCACTTGTGATTTGAATTATGATTTGAATTGGAATTGGAATGAGATATGTTGCAATGTTGATCAAGCATAGTTAATCGTGGTGACTTGGCATGATCTGTGGGTGATCACTGTGGTGTGAGGCTGGGGATGTTACAGATGATGTCCCAGGTACACATTCTTCTTACAATTATCCAAATATATACTGTTGGTATCATCCAAACAGTGCGTGCATGTGCGGTATCCCTTGTTTGTCTGTCCTGAAACGTTACTGAGAGCAGGCCAATCATTGATGGTCACAAACAGCAACGCATGTAGGTCAAATTCTTCCTGATCGAGCTCATCCCATGCACGTACACCTTTTCCATTCCACAGCTGTAAGAGTTCTTCAACTAATGGCCTTAGGTACACATCAATGCTGTTGCCGGGTTGCTTAGGGCCTTGGATGAGCACTAGCATCATAATGAACTTCCGCTTCATGCACAACCAAGGAGAAGGTTATACATACATAGAGTCATAGGCCAGGTGCTATGATTGCTGCTCTGCTCCCCAAAAGGATTAATGCCATCTGTGCTTTGACCAAACCATATGTTCCTTGCGTCAGCTGCAAAGTCCCTCCACTTCCTCTCAATTTTCCTCCACTGCGACCCGTCAGCGGGAACTCTCAACTTCCCGTCTTTCTTACGGTCCTCTTTGTGCCATCGCATCAACTTTGCATGCTCTTTGTTTTGGAACAAACGTTTCAACCGTGGTATTATAGGAGCATACCACATCACCTTGGCAGCACTCTTCTTCCTAAGGCGCTCGCCCTCGACATCACCAGGGACATCGCGGCTGATTGATACGTCTCCAACATATCTATAATTTTTGATTGTTCCATACTGTTATATTATCATTCTTGGATGTTTTAAAATCATTTTATAGTCATTTTATATCATTTTTTGGTACTAACCTATTGACATAGTGCCAAGTGCCAGTTGCTGTTTTTTGCATGTTTTTTACATCACAGAAATCAATACCAAACGGAGTCCAAACGCAGCGAAACTTTTTGTGGATTTTTTTTGGACCAGAAGACATCCAGTGGACCAGAGAAGCGCCTGCGGGGTGCTCCGAGGGGAGCACAACCCACCAGGGCGCGCCTGGAGGGCCAGGCGCGCCCTGGTGGGTTGTGCCCACCTCGGGTGCCCCCCGAACCGCCTTTGCTCTATAAATACCCCAATATTCCAGAAACCCTAGGGGAGTCGACGAAAATCAATTCCAGCCGCCGCAGAGTCCAGAACCACCAGATCCAATCTAGACACCATCATGGAGGGGTTCACCACTTCCATTGGTGCCTCTCCGATGATGCATGAGTAGTTCTTTGTAGACCTACGGGTCCGTAGTTAGTAGCTAGATGGCTTCCTCTCTTTCTCTTGATCTTCAATACAATGGTCTCTTGGAGATCCATATGATGTAACTCTTTTTGTGGTGTGTTTGTTGGGATCCGATGAACTTTGAGTTTATGATCAGATCTATCTTTTTATCCATGAAAGTTATTTGAGTCTTCTTTGATCTCTTATATGCATGATTGCTTATAGCCTCCTATTTCCTCTCTGATATTTGGGTTTTGTTTGGCCAACTTGATCTATTTATCTTGCAATGGGAAGAGGTGCTTTGTAGTGGGTTCGATCTTACGGTGCTTGATCCCAGTGACAGAAGGGGAACCGACACGTATGTATCATTGCTACTAAGGATAAAACAATGGGGTCTATTTCTACATAAATAGATCTTGTCTACATCATGTCATCATTCTTATTGCATTACTCCGTTTCTCCATGAACTTAATACACTAGATGCATGCTGGATAGCGGTTGATGTGTGGAGTAATAGTAGTAGATGCAGGCAGGAGTCGGTCTACTAATCTTGGACGTGATGCCTATATAATGATCATTGCCTGGATACCGTCATGATTATTTGAAGTTTTATCAATTGCCCAACAGTAATTTGTTCTCCCACCGTTTGCTATTTTTCTCGAGGGAAGCCACTAGTGAAACCTACGGCCCCCGGGTCTCTTCTTTAATATATTTGCCTTTGCGATCTATTTTCCTTTGCTTTTATTTTTAGATCTATTAAACAAAAATACCTTGCTGCACTTTATTTTATTTGGCGTTCGATCTATCAATATTTACTACTCTCTCATGTCCGTTTGCCAATTTTTTGCGCCGTTGCCCGAAAGGGATTGACAACCCCTTTTACACGTCAGGTTGCGAGTATTTGTTATTTGTGTGCAGGTGCTGTTTACGTAGTGTTGCTTGGTTCTCCTACTGGTTCGATAACCTTTGTTTCATCACTGAGGGAAATACCTACCGCCGCTATGCTGCATCATCCCTTCCTCTTTGGGGAAATACCGACGTAGCTTCAAGCCGCATCAAAAGGAATTTCTGGCACCGTTGCCGGGGAGACATCATCAACATCTACCAGGTTCCTAATCACAAATCTCATCTCCTTGCAATTTCCCTTATTTGCCATTTGCCTCTCATTTTCATCTCCCCCACTTCACCAATTTGACATTTTATTCGCCCCTCTTTTTTGTTTGCCTTTTTCTCGTCAGATCTCATGTTTGCTTGTGTTGCCATGTGCCTTCTATTTGCTTGCATCTTCGCTTGCTAAAAAGCTATTGTTATGGATCCGCATCCACTTGCTAATCTTTTCAAAAGATCCAATTATGATGAACCAATTTCTAGTGAATTGAGCTCACTAGATTATCTTTATGAGGTTTTGCTTGAGATTTGTGAATCTGAAAATTGTGATGAAGTGTTAAACGAAGGAATTTATAAAGTGGTTCATGATAGCTCCTTGAATGAAAAGCATGATTGCAATGATGTTATTATAAATTCTATTAATGTCAATTATGCTAATAATATGCAAAACCCCAAGCTTGGGGATGCTAATTTTGATATGTCCACTACTTATTGCAATGATCATGAATGGGGTGATTCTTTTTATGATCTTGAAAATTTATTTAAGCCTCATGATGAGTATGTTATTGATAATAATGTTTGCAACAGTATTGAAAGTGGGTTTGGAAGAGTGTCAACTTTAGGTAAAAATAATCCCACATATTTGGAGAGTGTTCAATCTTATGAAATTTTTGATAAAAGTGGGCTTGGAGAGGTCATGACTTTATTTGATGATAATCCCACTATTTTGGAAGAGTGTCAACTTTGCATGCATGTGGATCATGTAGAGAATGTGTTATGTGATAGCTATATTGTTGAGTTTAAATACGATCCCACATGTAATTATTATGAGAGAGGGAAATATGGTTGTAGAAATTTTCATGTTACTAAATTGCCTCTCTTCATGTTGAGATTGCTATTGTTTTGTTCCATGCATATGCTAGATCTTGCTTGTCTTGCTAATTTGTTCTCCTATAAAATTCCTATGCATCGGAAATATGTTAGGCTTAAATATGTTCTTCACATGTTTTATGATGCTCTCTTTGCGTTTTCATTAGTATCTTTCATGTGAGCATCAATAAAATCTTATGCCTAGCTAGGGGCATAAAACGATATCGCTTGGTGGGAGGCAACCCAACTTGTATCTTTTTGCTTTTTGGTTTTCTTGCTGTTTTCAATAAAATACCCAATTATGCCTCTGGTTAGATGTGTTTTTGTGGTTTAAATTAGTGTTTGTGCCAAGCAAAGCCTTTGGGATGATTTGGGTGATAGTTGATTTGATCTTGCTGAAAAACCGAAACTTTTACTCTCAGGAAAACAATTCTTATTTTTAACAAGAGAGCGGTTTTGATTTGATTCTTCTTGTAGAAGATTAATAAGTAAATTGCTCACGTCTTCCTAATTTTTTAAAAAAATTGGAGTTACAGAATTATTCGAAGTTTTCAGATTGCTACAGACTGTTCTGTTTTTGACAAATTCTGTTTTCTTTGCGTTGTGTGCTTGTTTTGATGATTCTATGGTTTCCTTTGAAGAGTTTTTGCCATAGAAAAGTTGGAATACAGTAGATATAATGCAAAAATAAAATATGAATGGGTTTGCAACAGTACTTATAGTAGTGATTTGCTTGCTTATACTAACGGATCTCATGAAGGTTTTGTTGAGTTTTGTGTGATTGAAGTTTTCAAGTTTTGGGTGAGATTACGATGGATGAAGGAATAAGGATTAGCAAAAGGCTAAGCTTGAGGATGCCCGAGGCACCCCAAGATAATATTCAAGAAGTATCAAGCAACTAAGCTTGGGGATGCCCCCGAGTGGCATCCGCTCTTTCTTCTAACGACCATCGGTATTTTACTTGGAGCTATATTTTTATTCGTCACATATTATGAGTTTTGCTTGGAGCATCTTGTATGATATGAGTCTTTGCTTGTTTTGATTTTTATTTTAAGTCTTGAATCCTTGCTGGACACACCTTTTTGGGAGAGCCAAAAATTATGCTATGCTTGCTCCTATGCTTCACTTAAATTTTTATGAGCTATGGAATTGCTCTAGTGCTTCACTTATATCTTTTTGAGCACGGTATGCTTTGTTATTTTTGAAGAAATGCTCTCATGCTTCACTTAGATTTATTTGGTAGTTAGTAAAAATTTAACGAAATTCTCTCATGCTTCACTTAGATTAATTTGAGAGAAATAAATATTATGCTCATGTTCTTCACTTATATTTGTTTGAGCTTATTAAAAGCAACATATGAAACTAGTCCCAAAGTGATAGATATCCAAGAAGGATATAATAAAAACTTTCATGAAGATCATTGGACAAAATAAACTTGATTCTTAGTAATAGTTTTGAGATATGATGATGTGATATGTGAGTTATGTTGATGAGTAATTGTGCATTAGTAAGAATATTGGCGTTAAGGTTTGTGATTCACTATGCAAGCATGAAAGTCAATAGTTATGCAATGAAATTATATCCTACTTGTGGTGCATTATTTGGTGTTAATTATGCTTAATGCTCGCTTATGAGATTATTCGTTTTTTGGTTGGTCGCTTCTCAATCTTTTGCTAGCCTTCATTTTGCACTAAGTATGATCACTACTTGTGCATCCAAAACCCTTTAAACCAGTTTTGCCACATGAGTCCACTATATCTACCTATATGCGGTATTCTTTTGCCATTCTAAGCAAATTTGTATGTGCCATCTCTAATTTTCATAATAAACTTCTCTTTTGTGTGTTTGTACCGCTCGCGAGGCGGTGAGGGGTGGCTAATATTTTCCATGCTAGATGTGTTATTCTCACAATGAGTGTTTATTCACTTGTCATTGCACGAGAGTAAGGTAAAGGTATTATGGATGCCCAGTCCCGAAATGAAAAATGAATTTACTTTATGTTGTCAAATAATAAATTCCTTAGAAAGTGTTGGTATGGAGGGCACCCGTGGATACGGCTAGCCATGGAAAGTGAAAGAAATGGTGGAAAAAGGAATAAACTTTATTTTCTGTTTGGGAATCGCCTATGATATATCTAGCATGGAAAGTGTTGGGAACTCTAAGTCGTTTTCGTTGGTGGGAAAAGCACACCTCCCAAAATGTTTTTTATCTCTAAGTTTTTCGCTTTGAGCTCTGGCACCTCTAAAATCCCAACTTCCCTCTGCGAAGGACCTTTATTTACTCTATGCAATTTTTATTTTTAATTTGAATCTCCATCTTCTCTTATAAAGCACCAACTAGGAGGCACTATGATCGTACTTGAGCATTGGGTGTAGTTAATATGCGAGTGTGTTTCATGAATGGATCAATGGTTGAGCATGATGGGCTAGGGATAACTTATTTTAGCGTTGATATTTTGAAAAACATAGTTGCTTGTTGATATGCTTGAGTATTTAAGTCATCATGTCAAAACTAGACTATTGCTTTGAATCATATAAAAGTCCAAATGTCCATGCTATAAAGGAAAGAATATGAGATGACATGTTAGGCAGCATTCCACATCTAAAATTCTGTTTTTATCATTTACCTACTCGAGGACGAGCAGAAATTAAGCTTGGGGATGCTGATACGTCTCCAATGTATCTATAATTTTTTATTGTTCCATGCTATTATATTATCATTCTTGGATGTTTTACAATCATTTTATAGTCATTTTATATCATTTTTTGGTACTAACTTATTGACATAGTGCCAAGTACCAGTTGCTGTTTTTTGCATGTTTTTTACATCGCAGGAAATCAATACCAAACGGAGTCCAAACGCAGCGAAACTTTTTGTGGATTTTTTTGGACCAAAAGTCATCCAGTGGGCCGAAGAAGCGCCTGGGGGGTGCTCCAAGCGGAGCACAACCCACCAGGGCTGGCCTGGAGGCCCAGGCGCGCCCTGGTGGGTTGTGCCCACCTCGAGTGCCCCCCGAACCGTCTCTTTGCTCTATAAATGCCCCAATATTCCAGAAACCCTAGGGGAGTCGATGAAAATCAATTCCAACCGCCGCAGAGTCCAGAACCACCAGATCCAATCTAGACACCATCATTGAGGGGTTCACCACTTCCATTGGTGCCTCTCGATGATGCGTGAGTAGTTCTTTGTAGACCTACAGGTCCGTAGTTAGTAGCTAGATGGCTTCCTCTCTTTCTCATGATCTTCAATACAATGGTCTCTTGGAGATCCATATGATGTAAATCTTTTTGCGGTGTGTTTGTTGGGATCTAATGAACTTTCAGTTTATGATCAGATCTATCTTTTTATCCATGAAAGTTAATTGAGTCTTCTTTAATCTCTTGTATGCATGATTGCTTATAGCCTCGTATTTGTTCTCCGATATTTGGGTTTTGTTTGGCCAACTTGACCTATTTATCTTGCAATGGGAAGAGGTGCTTTGTAGTGGGTTTGATCTTACGGTGCTTGATCCCAGTGACAGAAGGGGAACCGACACGTATGTATCGTTGCTACTAAGGATAAAATGATGCGGTCTATTTCTACATAAATAGATCTTGTCTACATCATGTCATCGTTCTTCTTGCATTACTCCGTTTCTCCATGAACTTAATACACTAGATACATGCTGGATAGCGGTCGATGTGTGGAGTAATAGTAGTAGATGCAGGAAGGAGTCGGTCTAGTAATCTTGGGCGTGATCCCTATATAATGATCATTGCCTGGATATCGTCATGATTATTTGAAGTTTTATCAATTTCCCAACAATAATTTGTTCACCCACCATTTGCTATTTTTCTCGAGAGAAGCCACTAGTGAAACCTACGGCCCCCGGGTCTCTTCTTTAATATATTTGCCTTTGCGATCTATTTTCCTTTTCTTTTATTTTCAGATCTATTAAACCAAAAATACAAAAATACCTTGCTGCACTTTATTTTATTTGGCGTTCGATCTATCAATATTTACTACTCTCTCACGTCCGTTTGCCAATTTTTGGCGCCGTTGCCCGAAAGGGATTGAAAACCCCTTTTACACGTTGGGTTGCCAGTATTGTTATTTGTGTGCAGGTGCTGTTTACGTAGTGTTGCTTGCTTCTCCTACTGGTTCGATAACCTTGGTTTCATCACTGAGGGAAATACCTACCGCCGCTGTGCTGTATCATCCCTTCCTCTTTGTGGAAATACCGACGTAGCTTCAAGCCGCATCAAAAGGAATTTCTGGCGCCGTTGCCGCAGAGACATCATCAACATCTACCAGGTTCCTAATCACAAATCTCATCTCCTTGCAATTTCCCTTATTTGCCATTTTCCTCTCGTTTTCATCTCCCCCACTTGACCAATTTGCCGTTTTATTCGCCCCTCTTTTTTGTTCGCCTTTTTCTTGTCAGATCCCATGTTTGCTTGTGTTGCTATGTGGCTTCTATTTGCTTGCATCTTCGCTTGCTAAAAAGCTATTGTTATGGATTCTCATCCACTTGCTAATCTTTTCAAAACATCCAATTATGATGAACCAATTGCTAGTGAATTGAGTTCACTAGATTATCTTTATGAAGTTTTGCTTGAGATTTATGAATCTGAAAATTGTGATGAAGTGTTAAACAAAGGAATTTATAAAGTGGTTCATGATAGATCCTTGAATGAAAAGCATGATTGCAATGATGTTATTATAAATTCTATTAATGTCAATTGTGCTAATAATATGCAAAATCCCAAGCTTGGGGATGCTAATTTTGATATGTCCACTACTTATTGCAATGATCATGATTGGGGTGATTCTTCTTATGATCTTGAAAATTTATTTAAGCCTCATGATGAGTATGTTATTGATAATAATGTTTGCAATAATATTGAAAGTGGGTTTGGAAGAGTGTTAAATTTGGGTAAAAATAATCCCACATATTTGGAGAGTGATCAATCTTATGAAATTTTTGATAAAAGTGGGCTTGGAGAGGTCATGACTTCATTTGATGATAATCCCACTATTTTGGAAGAGTGTCAACTTTGCATGCATGTGGATCATGTAGAGAATATGTTATGTGATAGCTATATTGTTGAGTTTGAATATGATCCCACATGTAATTATTATGAGAGGGGGAAATATGGTTGTAGAAATTTCCATGTTACTAAATTGCCTCTCTTCAAGTTGAGATTGCTATTGTTTTGTTCCATGCATATGCTAGATCTTGCTTGTCTTGCTAATTTGTTCTCCTATAAAATTCCGATGCATCAGAAATATGTTAGGCTTAAATATGTTCGTCACATGTTTTATGATGCTCTTTTTGTGTTTTCATTATTATCTTTCATGTGAGCATCAATAAAATCATATGCCTAGCTAGGGGCATAAAACGATAGCGCTTGTTGGGAGGCAACCCAACTTGTATCTTTTTGCTTTTTGGTTTTCTTGCTGTTTTCAATAAAATACCCAATTATGCCTCTGGTTAGATGTGTTTTTGTGGTTTAAATTAGTGTTTGTGCCAAGCAAAGCCTTTGGGATGATTTGGGTGATAGTTGATTTGATCTTGCAGAAAAACAGAAACTTTTCCGCTCAGGAAAACAATTATTATTTTTAACAGAGGAGTGAGTTTGATTTGATTATTTCTGCAGAAGATTAATAAACAAATTTCCCACGTCGTCCTAATTTTTCAGAATTTTTGGAGTTACAGAAATATTAGAAGTTTTCAAATTGCTACAGACTATTCTGTTTTTTAGAGATTCTGTTTTCTTTGCGTTGTGTGCTTGTTTTGATGATTCTATGGTTTCCTTTGAAGAGTTTTTGCCATAGAAAAGTTGGAATACTGTAGATATAATGCAAAAATAAAATATGAATGGGTTTGAAACAGTACTTATTGTAGTGATTTGCTTTCTTATACTAACGGATCTCACGAAGGTTTTGTCGAGTTTTGTGTGATTGAAGTTTTCAAGTTTTGGGTGAGATTACGATGGATGAAGGAATAAGGATTAGCAAAAGGCTAAGCTTGGGGATGCCCGAGGCACCCCAAGATAATATTCAAGAAGTATCAAGCAACCAAGCTTGGGGATGCCCCCGAGTGGCATCCCCTCTTCCTTCTAACGACCATCGGTATTTTACTTGGAGCTATATTTTTATTCGTCACATATTATGAGTTTTGCTTGGAGCGTCTTGTATGATATGAGTCTTTGCTTGTTTTTCTTTTTATTTTAAGTCTTGAATCCTTGCTGGACACACCTTTTTGGGAGAGCCAAAAATTATGCTATGCTTGCTCCTATGCTTCACTTAAATTTTTATGAGTTATGGAATTGCTCTAGTGCTTTACTTATATCTTTTTGAGCATGGTGTGCTTTGTTATTTTTGAAGAAATGCTCTCAAGGTGACTGCAGGCAAACCAATCGATTCGACTTCCTCTATGCACATTTTGTTTTGTGGAATGTCCAACACACCTAATATCTGCAACATATGGCATTGCTGGTCCGAGTATTACTGTCACTTATTCAATGCTGTATATGATTTCATATAGCACATTTGCTGATTTTGTGTGTATATCTGTATACACTAGTAGAAAAATGACCTTACGTTCACCTCATTAGTCCCGGTTCGATTACGGCCCAGTACTAATGTGACCATTAGTCCCGGTTCCAATGGCTAGGGTGCGGGCATCATTAGTCCCAATTCATGGCGTATCTCTATTCTCGGTTTGTGTCACAAACCGGGACTAAAGGGATGGTGGCAGGCTAGCGTCAGGCTGGGCCCCCGCAAGCCTCTTTAGTCCCGGTTTGTATCACAAACTGGGACTAGAGGACACCTTTAGTCCCGCACTAGTAGAAAACAGGGCTTTCGTCCCAGCCGGATCGGAGCAATAGTCCTGGTCGCGTTATGAACTGGGACTAATGTGAGCATTAGTCCCGGTTCGAACGGCGCAGGCATCAGTCCCGGTTCGAACAGGACCTTTAGTCCTGGTTGGAGACACCAACCGGGACTAAAGGGTTTGCGACCGGCTTCGAACGGTGACAGCCCCTTTAGTCCCGGTTGGTATCTCCAACCGGTACTAAAGGTCTATCTTTAGTCCCGGTTGGAGGTACCAACCGGGACTGAAAAAAAATTCAATTTTTTTTTTCAAATTACAATTTTTTTCTCCCAGCCCTTTAGTCCTGGTTGGTGTCTTTAATCGGGACTAAAGGTGTATCTTTAGTCCCGGTTGGAGACACCAACCGGGACTAAAGCCTTTTACCACATTAAACATGGAAACATCATAACTAAATTATCCTAATTCAGAAAAATACAAATAATATATCAAAATTTGCAGAAAAAATAGATTGATCCGAAGAAACAACAAGTTTTCCGTTTCAACAATTTTTTAAAATCAAAAAATTCCAAAGGGAAAATAGAGTTTTTGGACGTTTTATACGTTTTTAGGGTTTAGGGCTAGGGTTTAGATTTCAGAGTTTAGGGTTAGGTTTTATGGTTTGAACCTTTAGTGTTTACTGTTTAGAATAGAGTTTCGGACATTTAAGTCCCGGGTTTAGGGTTTAGGACAATTTTTTAAAATCACTAAATTCCAAAGGGAAAATAGAGTTTTTGGACGTTTTAGGGTTTAGGGCTAGGGTTTAGATTTCCAAGTTTAGGGTTAGGTTTTAGGGTTTGAACCTTTGGTGTTTACTATTTAAAATAGAGTTTCAGACGTTTTAAGTCCCGGGTTTAGGGTTTAGGACAATTTTTTAAAATCACAAAATTCCAAAGGGAAAATAGAGTTTATGGACGTTTTAGGGTTTAGGGCTAGGGTTTAGATTTCCAAGTTTAGGGTTAGGTTTTAGGGTTTGAACCTTTAGTGTTTACTGTTTAGAATAGAGTTTCGGACGTTTTAAGTCCCGGTTTAGGGTTTTCAGAGTTCATTTGTAGTGCTTTTGAATTTCAGGCTAATTTAGCTCAAAGAATCATTAAATGCATGAAAAAATAGCAAATGAAGTAAAAAAGGGTTGAAATTTAAGGATGTGGCTTTGAATGGTTCATATTGAACACACAAAAATTCTGGAGTTGAAATAAGATTAAAAAAATGAAATGTCTTTGTAACAGCTGAGTTTTCATCCGAAAACCCTGTTACTTCGAAAGAGATGGTCCAGTTTGTACACGAAGTGCATCCAGTTTTTGCCATAACCCTCTCAACTTTTTAGCACAAGCTGTTTGCGTGAAATGATGATACCATGCCAAGTTTCAGGGTTTTCAGAGTTCATTTGTAGTGCTTTTCAATTTCAGGCTAATTTAGCTCAAAGAATCATTAAATGCATGAAAAAATAGAAAATGAAGTAAAAAAGGGTTGAAATTTAAGGATGTGGCTTTGAATGGTTCATATTGAACACACAAAAATTCTTCAGTTAATATAAGTTTAAAAAAATGAAATGTGGTCAAACTCTGGTCAAGCAGTGGTCAAAATGTGGTCAAACTACTTATTCAATAAATATTAGTGTTACTAAATAATTATTGTTTTTTAGAAGAATAATTTCAAACTCAAACGGTGAAGCGTGTGACATCATGGTCACATTTTTCTGATAATAATGGATATATTATTTTTTGAATTTCGATTTACAGATTTAAAGATATTAAATGAATAAATGGCATAATAATAATAATATTATTACTTATTTTATTTTCATTGAAATTCAATATTATTATTACTTATTTTATTTTGAACTTTTTGTATTATTTTGGATTTTTTGATTTTTTTTTGTTTTTTGAGAATTTTTTATTTTTTGTAATTTTTTTCTTTTTTTGAAGTATTTTTGAGTTTTTAAATTAATCATTGTTGTTTGTTAATCATTGTTGTTTATTTTAATAATTGTTTGGAATTTAAAAAATGAAATCATGTCACATCAAGACCTAAGGGTTAACAGGAATGATAGCTTACTATTGTCAGGAAAACAACAAGTGCAGACTTGGAAACTAGGGGAGATAGAACCTGAAAGTTAAGCGTGCTCGGGCTGGAGTAGTGAGAGGATGGGTGACCGGCTGGGAAGTTAGACGATTTGGAATGAGTGCTGATTAGAGATTAGAGATTAAATTCTGAAGCAGTGAGGAGGGGTGATTAGAGAGATTTGAAAATCAGAAGAAAATTAAAAACAAATCAAATTTTTTTAAAAAAAATTCGAATTTTTTTTTTTTTTTTTTTGAAAATCAGAAGAATTTTTTTTCCTTTAGTCCGGTTGGTAACGGTGGAGCCTTTAGTCCCGGTTGGTAACACCAACCGGGACTAAATGTTCTCCAGCCCACGCACAGAGAGCGGCCACGTGGAGGGCCTTTAGTCCTGGTTCGTAACACAACCGGGACTAAAGGGGGGGCCTTTAGTCCCGACCCTTTTGTCCCAATTCCAGAACCGGGATTAAAGGCCCTCTGGAACCGGGACTAAAGGCCCGTTTTCTACTAGTGATACCCATATCTGCTCAAATCATCTGTGAAGGTTAGAAAATAACGATACCCACCGCGTGCCTCAACACTCATCGGACCGCATACATCGGTATGTATTATTTCCAATAAGTCATTAGCTCGCTCCATTGTTCCAGGGAACAGAGTTTTAGTCATCTTGCCCATGAGGCATGGTTCGCAAGTATCAAATGATTCATAATCAAGTGATTCCAAAAGCCCATCTGCATGGAGTTTCTTCATGCGCTTTATACCAATATGACCTAAACGGCAGTGCCACAAATATGTTGCACTATCATTATCAACTTTGCATCTGTTGGCATCAATATTATGAATATGTGTATCACCACGATCGAGATTCAACAAAAATAGACCACTCTTCAAGGGTGCATTACCATAAAAGATATTACTCATATAAATAGAACAACCATTATTCTCTGATTTAAATGAATAACCGTCTCGCACTAAACAAGATCCAGATATAATGTTCATGCTCAATGCTGGCACCAAATAACAATTATTTAGGTCTAAAACTAATCCCGAAGGTAGATGTAGAGGTAGTGTGCCGACGGCGATCACATCGACTTTGGAACCATTCCCGACGCGCATCGTCACCTCGTCCTTAGCCAATCTTCGTTTAATCCGTAGCTCCTGTTTCGAGTTACAAATATGAGCAACCAAACCAGTATCAAATACCCAGGTGCTAGTACGAGCATTAGTAAGGTACACATCAATAACATGTATATCAAATATACCTTTGTTCACTTTTCCATCCTTCTTATCCGCCAAATACTTGGGGCAGTTCCGCTTCCAGTGACCAGTCCCTTTGCAGTAGAAGCACTCAGTTTCTGGCTTGGGTCCAGCTTTGGGCTTCTTCCCAGGAGTAGCAACTTGTTTTCCATTCTTCTTGAAGTTCCCCTTCTTTCCCTTGGCCTTTTTCTTGAAACTAGTGGTCTTGTTAACCATCAACACTTGATGCTCCTTCTTGATTTCTACCTCCGCAGCTTTGAGCATTGCGAAGAGCTCGGGAATTGTCTTTTCCATCCCTTGCATATTATAGTTCATCACGAAGCCTTTGTAGCTTGGTGGCAATGATTAAAGAACTATGTCAATAACACTATCATCTGGAAGATTAACTCCCAGCTGAGTCAAGTGATTATGATACCCAGACATTTTGAGTATGTGTTCACTGACAGAACTGTTCTCCTCCATCTTGCAGCTATAGAACTTGTTGGAGACTTCATATCTCTCAACTCGGGCATTTGCTTGAAATATTAACTTCAACTCTTGGAACATCTCATATGCTCCATGACATTCAAAACGTCTTTGAAGTCCCGATTCTAAGTCGTAAAGCATGGCACACTGAACTATCGAGTAGTCATCAGTTGAGCTTGCCGGACGTTCATAACATCAGCATCTGCTCCTGCAGCAGGCCTTTCACCTAGCTGTGCATCAAGGACACAATTCTTCTGTGCAGCAATGAGGATAATCCTCAAGATACGGACCCAGTCCGTGTAGTTGCTACCATCATCTTTCAACTTAGCTTTCTCTAGGAAGGCATTAAAATTCAAGGGAACGGTAGCACGGGCCATTGATCTACAACATAGTTATGCAAAAACTATCAGGACTAAGTTCATGATAAATTAAGTTTAATTAATCAAATTACTTAAGAACTCCCACTTAGATAGACATCCTCAAGTCATCTAAATGATACATGATCCAAATCAACTAAACCATGCCCGATTATCACGTGAGATGGAGTAGTCATCAATGGTGAACATCTCTATGTTGATCATATCTACTATATGATTCACGTTCGACCTTTCGGTCTCCAGTGTTCCGAGGCCATGTCTGTACATGCCAGGCTCGTCAAGTTTAACCCAAGTATTCCGCATGTGCAAAACTGTCTTGCACCCGTTGTATTTGAACGTAGAGTCTATCACACCCGATCATCACGTGGTGTCTCAACACGATGAACTGTCGCAACGGTGCATACTCAGGGAGAACACTTATACCTTGAAATTTAGTGAAGAGATCATCTTATAATGCTACCGCCGTACTAAGCAAAATAAGATGCATAAAAGGTAAACATCACATGCAATCAAAATATGTGACATGATATGGCCATCATCATCTCGTGCTTTTGATCTCCATCTCCAAAGCATCGTCATGATCTCCATCAACACTGGCTCGACACCTTGATCTCCATTGTTCTGTCGTGGTCATCTCGCCAACTATTGCTTCTACAACTATCGCTAGCGCATAGTAATAAAGTAAAGCAATTACATGGCGTTTGCATTTCATACAATAAAGCGACAACCATAAGGCTCCTGCAAGTTGCCGATAACTTTTACAAAACATGATCATCTCATACAACAACGTATATCACATCATGTCTTGACCATATCACATCACAACAAGCCCTGCAAAAACAAGTTAGACGTCCTCTAATTTGTTGTTGCAAGTTTTACGTGGCTGCTGTGGGCTTCTAGCAAGAACCGTTCTTACCTACGCATCAAAACCACAACGGTGATTTATCAAGTTTGCTGTTTCAACCTTCAACAAGGACCGGCCGCAGTCAAATTCGATTCAACTAAAGTAGGAGAAACAGACACCACCCAGCCACCTTTACGCAAAACTAGTTGCATGTCTGTCGCTGGAACCGGTCTCATGAACGTGGTCATGTAAGGTTGGTTCATGCTGCTTCATCCAACAATACCGCCGAATCAAAATAAGACATTGGTGGTAAGCAGTATGACGATCACCGCCCACAACCCTTTGTGTTCTACTCGTGTATATCATCTACGCATAGATGCTACTTCTTGAGTTTGCGTTGGTTTTTCCCTTGAAGAGGAAAGGGTGATGCAGCAAAGTAGAGATAAGTATTTCACTCAGTTTGAGAACCAAGGTATCAATCCAGTAGGAGACAACGCATAAATCACCGAATACCTGCACAAACAATCAAACAACTTGCACCCAACGCGATAAAGGGGCTGTCATTCCCTTCACCATTATTTGCAAAAGTGAGATCTGATAGAGATAGATAAACGATAAAGTAAATATTTTTGGTATTTTTGTTTTATAGATCGGAAAGTAAAATATTGCAAAATAGTAGATCGGAAACTTGTATGATGAAAAATAGAAGATTATATGATGGAAAATAGTAGATTGGAAACTTATATGATGGAAAATAGACCTGGGGGCCATAGGTTTCACTAGAGGCTTCTCTCAAGATAGAAAATAATACGGTGGGTGAACAAATTACTGCCGAGCAATTGATACAAAAGCGCAAAGTTATGACGATATCTAAGGCAATGATCATGAATATAGCCATCACGTCCGTGTCAAGTAGACCGAAACGATTCTGCATCTACTACTATTACTCCACACATCGACCGCTATCCAGCATGCATCTAGAGTATTAAGTTCATAAAGAACAGAGTAATGCATTAAGTAAGATGACATGATGTAGAGGAATTAACTCAAGCAATATGATGAAAACCCCATCTTTTTATCCTCGATGGCAACAATACAATACGTGCCTTGCTGCCCCTACTGTCACTGGGAAAGGACACCGCAAGATTGAACCCAAAGATAAGCACTTCTCCCATTGCAAGAAAAACCAATCTAGTTGGCCAAACCAAACCAATAGTTCGAAGAGAATTACAAAGATATCAAATCATGCATATAAGAATTCAGAAAAGATTCAAATAATATTCATAGATAAGCTGATCATAAATCAACAATTCATCGGATCTCGGCAAACACACCGCAAAAAAGTATTACATCGCATAGATCTCCAAGAACTTCAAGGAGAACATGGTATTGAGAATCAAAGAGAGAGAAGAAGCCATCTAGCTACTATCTATGGACCCGTAGGTCTGTGGTAAACTACTCACGCTTCATCGTAAGGGCAATGTTGATGATGTAGAAGCCCTCCGTGATCGAATCCCCCTCCAGCAGGGTGCCGGAAAAGGTCCCTAGATGGGATCTCACGGGTACAGAAGGTTGCGGCGGTGGAAAAGTCTTTTCGTGGATGCCTCTGTTGGTTTGGGGATATATGGGTATATATAGGCGAAAGAATTAGGTCAAGAGGTGCACGAGGGCCCCACAAGGGTGGGGGGCGCGCCCTCCGTCCTTGTGGCCGTCTCGTGGCTCCTCCGACTTGATCTCCAAGTCCCCTGGTTTCCTTCTGGTCCAAGAAAAATCATCATGAAAGTTTTATTCCGTTTGGTATTCCTTTTCTGAAACTCAAAAACAAGGAAAAAACAGAAACTGGCACTGGGCTCTAGGTTAATAGGTTAGTCCCAAAAATAATATAAAATAGCATATTAATGCATATAAAACATCCAAAATAGATAATATAATAGCATGGAACAATCAAAATTATAGATACGTTGGAGACGTATCAAGCATCCCAAGCTTAATTCCTGCTCGTCCTCGAGTAGGTAAATGATAAAAACAGAATTTTTGATGTGGAATGCTACCTAACATATTTATCCATGTAAATTTCTTTATTGTGGCATGAATGTTCAGATCCATAAGATTCAAAACAAAAGTTTAATATTGACATAAAAACAATAATACTTCAAGCATATTAACAAGGCAATTATGTCTTCTCAAAATAACATGGCCAAAGAAAGCTTATCCCTACAAAATCATATAGTCTGGCTATGCTCCATCTTCATCACACAAAATATTCAAATCATGCACAACCCCGATGACAAGCCAAGCAATTGTTTCATACTTTTGATGTTCTCAAACTTTTTCAACTTTCATGCAATACATGAGCGTGAGCCATGGACATAGCACTATCGGTGGAATAGAAGGTGGTTGTGGAGAAGACAAAAAGAGGGAGATAGTCTCACATCAACTAGGCGTATCGACGGGCTATGGAGATTCCAATCAATAGATATCAATGCGAGTGAGTAGGGATTGCCATGCAACGGATGCACTAGAGATATAAGTTTATGACAGCTCAAAAAGAAACTAAGTGGGTGTGCATCCAACTCGCTTGCTCACGAAGACATAGGGCAATTTGAGGAAGCCCAGTGTTGACACACAAACACGTCACATGTACCGTCGACGCCGGGGGTGATGCACCATAGCTCACGTCGAAGGAGACCCGACCGACAGCGCGATACGCAAGACAGTCGACAGGCGCTTTTGCAGACCCGAAACCCCACATGCCCGGGAGGGACCCCGTCAGGGAGTGCGGCGGCTATGGGCTGCCCTAGGTCGATTCGCTCGCCCCTAGAACCTCGGGATTCGCAGCTCTCAAACTCGAGGAACAGCGAAGAACGAGAGAGAAAAACGGTGGAGAGATAAAACGTAGATGAAAAAGTAGTATATTGATTTGTTCGATTGTGTGTTCTTCAATCGGCCGTCACCCCCAACATATATAAGAGGTGGCTGGACTTCCCGTACAAGTAAAGGATTCATCTAGGCTTTCCTTACAAGAAAATTACATCAATTCACGTCCTACAGTTCTAGTTTCAGTCCAACTCGGATTCAGCCAGAATCTGTCCCGTACTTCTGTCCTGCTTCTTGTGTGGGCTGTAGAAATCGCATACTAACTCGGATGGAGTCGAGTTCAACATCAAACTTGTCCGCCTCAATGATCTGCATAACACAACGCAAGCCACTTCTCCTTTTAAGGCCGTCTTTATGACCTTTAGGGCCCATCTTTAACTATGGGTCAGATTCAATTATGCAGTTTCCTGAACTGTCTGAGTCTTGTAACAACTTTGTAGGCCGTATACAATCTCCGATGATGATGACTCCAAAAGCAAAGTTAACCATTTCGACGATACGCACAACTTCCGTGTAGAACACTTTTCCATCCGAGGTCATCTGAATAATCTTTCGAGCCCATCTCCAACTTCTGGTCGGATTGACTTTGACAGCTTCCACTTTTCCGGCAATCTTTTTTCCGGCAAGCTTTACACGCCGGCAAGGTTTCCACCCTGGCAAGCTATCCACACCAGCAAGGTTTCCACCCCGGTAAGCTTTCACACCGGCAAGGTTTCCACCCTGGCAAGCGTTCACACCGGCAAGGTTTCTACCCGGCAAGCATTCACACCGGCAAGCTTCCACGCCGGCAAGCTTTTCGCGCTGGCAAACTTCCATGCCGGCAAGCTTTTTGCGCCGGCAAGCTTTTCATTTTGCCGGCAAGCTTTTTACTCGGCCGACAAGCTTCATTCAGCCGTCAAAGGCCGAATAATTCACGCGACCCATCAGACACCACCTAGGTGGGTGTCTGGTCCCTCGCGTCACTTTTTCACTCAGGACCGGTCCACAAAGTGTTGCCTCTAACTTTTGCATACGAACTCGGATTGGAATGATTTTTATATAAAAATCAACCGATTCGATGAGACGAAAACAATTCATGGGGAACATTTTTTCATATGAGGCCATCTTAATTGCGTTTCATACCATGCCAAAATCTGGTGTTAACACATGCCCCCCTGTTTTTCGGCAAAGCTTGTGTGCTGAAAAATAATTTGTACCTTGTTTGTTCTCAGGACGATGTCAACACTCCATCGGCCATTTATTTTTCTCAGGATGATAATTATGTATCGGCCATGTTTGTGCTAAGGGCGATAATCATATATCGGCCATTGCCTACTTAGGCTTCTTGCCACACACTCGGGTGGTATTTCTTCAAGTACTTGCCATTGAGAGCTCGAGGTAACAGTGCCCCTTGTACAGATTCCACCAAATAAGAGTTTCCGGGAACTACTCTTGTAATCCTAAAAGGACCTTCCCAACTCAGAGACCACTTCTCGAATTTTCTATCTCTTGAACCAATCGGTAGAATCACTTTCCAGACGAGATCACCAACTTGAAAATTCTTCAACTTGACTTTCTTATTGTAAGCTCTTGCCACCCTCAACTTGTCTCTCTCTATGGCCTTCAAAGCAGCCAAACGTTTCTCAGCAACCTCATCAATATTGTCCATCATCAAGTTATAAAAGTCTATTGCCAATAAATCATTTTGTTTGGCTATTCTCAAAGCATTCAAATTTACTTCCACCGGTAAAACAGCCTCCTGACCATATACTAGCTCATATGGAGTCACCTTCGTAGCACCATGCCTTGAGATCCTATGTGCCCACAAAGCTTCAGACAACAACTCATGCCATCTCCTCGGATTATCCTCAATCTTCTTCTTGATAAGCTTGATTAAAATTTTATTGCTGGACTCAGCTTGTCCATTAGCTTGGGCATAATACAGAGAGGAATTGAGCAACTTTATGTTATAAGATTCAGCAAATTCTCTGACTTGATGTGACATGAAAGATGAACCTTGATCTGTAGTTAACGTTTGAGGAATGCTGAATCTAAGAATAATGTGCTCAGTTATGAGTTGAATTACCTCTGTATGTGTCATGTTCTTGAGAGGTACTGCTTCAGACCATTTAGTGAAATAATCGGTTGCCACCAATACGAACCGATGCCCCTTTGAGGAAGATGGATGAATTTCTCCAATAAAGTCTAAACCCCATCCTCTGAAAGGCCACGGCTTGATAATAGGATGTAACATAGCAGCAGGAGCCAATTGAATATCACCAAAAAATTTACAAGCTTCACACCTTTTGTAATATCTGAAGCAATCACTAATCATAGTCGGCCAATAAAACCCAGCACGTCGTAGTAACCATTTCATCTTGGGAGCCAACTGATGAGTGCCACAAATGCCTTCATGGACCACTCCCATAGCAACTCTTGCTTGGTCCTCGTCCAAGCACTTTAAAAGAACATCATCAACCGTTCGGCGATAGAGACCATCATCTCTCATTGTGTATTTGAAAGCCATACGCCGAACAGCCCTGTCCACCATTCTACTAGGATCACACAAATAATCAATGATGGGTTTCCTCCTGTCTTAATTTTCTCCTGCATTGAATATTTCATTAGTGGCCGAAACGGTGGGCTCCGGTTTGGCCTCCCCTATGTTGGCAAGACTAGACATCGGCCTTTGAGAAATATGAAACATGCCATGATCAACATGATAGCCGGATGCTTGTTGTGCCAACTCATTTGCTCTCCAATTGTCATGTCTAGATATATGAGCAATGCTAAAATAATCCAAAGTAGAAATTATATCTAGACATTTATCAAGATAAACATTAAGTGATTTGTAAAAACATTGAAAGACTTTGGATATTTGTTGCACTACTAATAACGAATCACCAAAAGCCTCAATATGTGTAGCACCTATGGCAAGCAACATCTCTAAGCCAAATAACAATGCTTCATATTCGGCTTGATTATTTGTGCAAAAATATTCTAAGTGGATGAGGCTTCAAAAATAGCACCATGAGGAGATATATAAACAATACCAACACCTTGGCCATTGCTACAAACTGAACCATCAAAACACAATCTCTAAGGTACTAATGAAACAAGGTTTATATCAACATCATGCTTGTCATTAATCCGATGCTCAACAATAAAATTAGCAATGATTTGGCCTTTCATGGATTTTAGAGATTCATAAGCCAAATCATATTCAATCAAAGCATAAGCCCACTTGCCAATTCTACCACTAAGAATTGGCCTATGCAACATGTATTTAATGACATCGGTTTGACAAGCTACTATGCATTCACTCGGCACTAAATAATGTCTCAATTTTGTGCAAGCATAATATAAGCATAGCCATAGTTTTTCAATAAATGTATACCTTGTCTCGGCGTCCAATAAATGCCTGCTCAAATATGTAATAGCATGCTCTTTTCCTTCGGTTTCTTGAGTCAAAACAGCACCAATAACACCTTCTTCTGCTGCAATGTAAAGCTTACAGGGTTCCCTATGCTTGGATGCTTTCATCACCAGAGGAGTGCACAAATAGTTCTTGATCATATCAAACGCTTCTTGCTGTTTTGCCCCCAAGTGAAATCAACATCATTCTTTAACCGAAGGATAGGAGTAAATGCATCAACTTTCCCTGACAGATTAGCTATGAACCTTCTCAAATAATTGACCTTGCCAAGGAACTTTTGCATATCTCTCTTGCATGTTGGAGCCTCCACTTTCTGTATGGCCTCTATCTTTTTGGGATCAATCTCTATGCCATCTTCATGAATAATGAAACCCAAAAACTTTCCAGCCGACACGCCGAATGCACACTTCAAAGGATTCATCTTCAGTCCATATTTTTTCATTCTTTCAAAAGCTAAGCGCAAATCGGCTAGATGAGATTCGAAAGCATCCGATTTGACAACGATATCATCAATATAAACCTCAAGTATAACACCAAGTAAATCATGAAAAATTAAATTCATAGCCCTTTAATACATGGCACCGGCATTTTTTAATCCAAAGGTCATCACTGTCCACTCAAAAAAACCAAGGAAACCAGGACATCAAAAAGACGTTTTGGACATGTCCTCTTCGGTCATCAAAATCTGGTTATACCCCGCATTACCATCAAGAAAGCTAATAACCTTATGTCCAGAAGCATCATTAATAAGCATATCGGCTATTGGCATGGGATACTCATCTTTAGGTGTAGCTCTATTCAAATCTCTGAAATCAATGCACACCCTCAACTTGCCAGAACCTTTTTTCTCTACTGGTACAATGTTAGAAATCCACTCGGCATACCTGCAAGGTCTAATAAAATTAGCTTTAAGCAAACGACCGATCTCTTCCTTGATCCGGTCATATGTTTTTGGATTAAACTTTCTGGCCGATTGCTTGTACGGTCTAAAACCAGCCTTTATAGGTAACCGATGCTCCACTAGCTCTCAGCTTAAACCTGGCATCTCATGATTTTCCCATGCAAAGCAACAAACATATTCTTTAAATAGCTCGATCAACTTAGCTTTATGATCGGCTCTTAAATTTTCGTTTACAAATGTCAGCCTAGGAATTGAACCATCTCCTATGTCTATCTCTTCTAATGGATCGTCCGACGTAAAACCTTGTCCTAATTTATCCATATCATCTAACACCTCTATAGATTCATACATATCATTTTCATTGGACCGATATTCAACAAGACGCTTTTGCAACCAATCTGAGTTAGAATCCATTTAAATACATCATACCTTGGAGCCGATTACCACCAATCAGCTTTAAAGAAACGGGCACGAAACCACTTTTTGTGGTGCTAAGAAAATCAAATTCTGATAAGTCGCGTCCCGTCAAGCAAGTAGCATTGGGATGCTGCCAATCCATCGATGCATCGGCCAAAGCAACACAAGCCGAATTATCCGCATGAATGACCTCCACTTCATCATCCACCCACTGGATCAAAAACTGGTGCATAGTGGAAGGCACGCACTGGTTTGCATGAACCCAATCACGTCCTAGTATGACATTGTAGTTACCTTGCACCTCAGCAACAAAGAACGCAGTAGCCAAAGTTTTGCTTCCGATAGTAAGCTCCACATACATCACACCTTTGGCTTCAGCTTTCTCTTTGCCTTCAAATCCATTAATCACCATATTGGTCTTGATCAACTGTTTATCAGGCAAACCCAATTTTTGGAAGACTGAATATGGCATAAGATTCACCACAGCACCATCATCGACAAGCATTCTAGCAACCGGCGGTACATTAATATGACCTTTAAGGAACAATGGCTTCAAGTGTGTCACCGGTTCTTTTGGCTTCTCGAATATAGCATTTTTAGGACCAAAATCTAGCTGAGCTACTTCCCCTTCTTCATCTATAGCACGAAATTCAGTGGGTAAGTAATACACCATATTGATATCCACACCTTCGCGGACCGGTGTAGGCTCATAATCCAACATATCATCTTCCACCTCGGGCATGTTCATCGATTCTGAAATTTGTCCAAGAGTAGTGGAATCAATAGGTGATGGGGACGATGTAATAGCGGTGGCATCGTCCTTCTTTGGTGGTGTAGGTGCTACCGTGACGGTTGTAGAAGCCACTGCACCTTGTATTTGTTTAGGCATCCATACTTGTTTTGTAGGTACCATAGGCCGAATGTCGTTGAACAATTTATCTCTTTGCTTCTCGGCCTCCTATTCTGCCATCTCTTGATTCCTCATGCGCTGCAATCTCCTTTTTTGTGCCTTGGTCAGACCGGAAGGACACCACTTAGGCTGAGTATATTTTGGATCCCTCGACTTGGCCTTGCTTGTGCTAGCTTTATGATCATTAGCCATGGGATCTTGTTGGACAACAGCCACTTCTTTATTGGAACCAGCCGGATTTTCAACAATAATCAGCTCTTTGATTGTTAATTCTTTAGTGCCTATCATAATAGTTTCAGCACTAGTATTCTTCTCCTTTTGCTTGCTACGCTCTGAAATTTCAGCACTTGGTGATTTAGCACGCCACACTTGCTTGCCAACCCTTTTTTGATTATCTTGCATTGGCCGATTGACACCATTGTTCAAACGGCCTCGTGTGGGATAAGAAAGTCTCTCATGAAGGGGCCTCCTTGGTTCTGCCCAACCTGGATGAAAAGTATAAGGGGCCATTGGGGGCTGCCACCATCCTCCATTAAAGTCTCCCATGTAGTATGGTGCATAGGGGGGTGGCGGCATCCATGGTCCCGGTGCCCACGACCCATATGGCTTTGCATGATGCTGAAATTCTTCCCGAGGGGGTGACCTTGAGCGCTTCAAATTTGATGACCGGTTAGAGCTAGAACCGGACGCTTGACTAGCATACTTGGACAACAACATATCAAAAGTTGGCTTGATTTTCTTGCGCTGCACTTTAGCATCATTTGTCTTCCACTTGCCAACCTGTGGACTCTTGGGCTTAACAAATTTTACATGAGTGTTCTCTTGCACTTGTGTTTGCCCCCCGAGTGTAGGATTCTTGATGGTGATCTTGATTATCTCCTTGCCACTGGGTTGCTTGTCAAGCACGACTTGTCTCCCCAAGACCTTGTCGCTCTCCTTATCTTTCCTGGGCTGACCAACAATGACATCAGCTTTATTAGCAGATTCGGCTACCTCCGCCCGATTGAGCAGCTTCTTCCCTTCCAAATCCATGGTATTCATTGGAAAGGGTTGTTTATCAACTTCCATCTCAGAAAAGTTCAATGGTCCGTCATTAATGGCCGATTGTATCTATCGTCGAAAAACATTAGTAGCATGAGAAAAAGAATTATGATACTTGCAATAAGCGCGCCGTTTCAGTTCTTCAAACGGCGGTAAAGTATGAGATATTCTAATAATTTTGGCTTGCAGCAAAGCATCAAATATTTTATAACACTTGGCAATGTTAAAAGTAAACTTCATCTCTTCATCACGATTCTTATGAATCGGTTTCAGATCATTGCAAGTGAAGGGTTTGGCCTAAGATGGCCAAACAAATTTAGTAGCACAAATATCACCCTCATCGTCCGAGTGATCACTATCATATTCAACCATGTTCATCTTAGGACGATCAGCTTTATATCTATGCACTTCTTTGAGTTCTTTGCTTCGGCTTTCTTGAGCCAAAGCCCTTTGTAAGACTTGGTTGACATTTAAAAACTCATAGCCCTCTAGCTTTTCTCTAATGGGAGTTTTCAAACCACTAAGCACAAGATCTGCCAAATCTCTCTCGGTTATCACCAAACTATAGCACCGGTTTTTTGTATCTCTAAATCTTTTGACGTAATCGGAGACCGATTCATCATGCTTTTGTCTAACCGATGTAAGATGTGATAACTTAAGCTCGTTATCGCCGCTATAAAAGTGGTCATGAAATTTCTGCTCTAGCTGCGACCAAACCCGAATGGAACCATGTGGTAAAGAAGAAAACCATGAAAATGCGGTATAAATTAATGATAAAGGAAATAAATGCACTTTCAATTCATTTAGTGAGCCTGCTTCACCTAATTGTGCCAAGTATTGACTAACATGCTCCCATGTGATTTTTGTGCCCTCTCCATTAAACTTAACAAAATCTGGAATTTTAAATCCCGGAGGGCATTGAATGGCACCAAAGTATTCTGGATATGGCTTTTGGTAAATACGGTTCCTTGGCAACTCAACTCCAAAATTCTCTCGGAGCATCTTAGCCATCTCCTCTCTAAGATTAGCTAGACCATCATCCACAGCGGACGATGAAGCTTGTGGCAGTGGCATGGGAGGAGTAGGGTTAGTAGTTGCAGGTGTGAATTGTGGCATATATGCCGAATTGTAATTCGGCAATGATCTAACAACATTTGCACTTGTAGGTAGGGTTTGGTTCGGCGTCACCACCGAACCTAGCATATTCATGATAGGATTAATGGGTGCAGCAATAATTTGATTTGTTGGGCTAGGATAAAAATTCATCGGCACGGGAGGCGCCGATGAAATAGGTAAAGTTGGATTAGGGATTTCTGCGGTAACAGGCACACCAACATTACCAATAGATGATTGAGGCATACTTTTTTTAGCATTATTATTTTCCAAGAAAATTTGGTATAAAAGATTATTGCTATCAGTAATGCGACTATCAATTTCAGCCCATACCGCAGGAGAGAAGGCACTACTCACAGGGTGTTTAACCTGTTCATCATGAAGAGGAGGAAACTTGATTTCTCCAGCTGGAGTGATATTGCCTTGACGATCCTTCTTGAACTTAGCAAGGAATTCCTGCATATCCTTTTCTTCACGCGCCCTCTTGTATTCCTCATAACCTTGGCAATGTTCCTCCGATAACTCCTCAAAATTGGGCTTGATTATGTTATCGGCGTTGATTTCCGAGGGCTTGGGAATCTTGTCATTGCCAGACATGATGGATGATGATGACGATTGATCTTTAGTCCCCAGCGGAGTCGCCAAAAAGTGTGTTGACACATGAACACATCACGTGTACCCTCGACGCCAGGGGTGATGCACCGCAGCTCACGTCGAAGGAGACCCGACCGACAGCGCGATACGCAAGACAGTCGGCGGGCGCTTTTGCAGACCCGAAACCCCACATGCCCGGGAGGGACCCCATCAGGGAGTGCGGCGGCTATGGGCTGCCCTAGGTCGATTCGCTCACCCCTAGAGCCTCGGGATTCGCAGCTCTCAAACTCAAGGAACAGCGAAGAACGAGAGAGAAAAACGGTGGAGAGATAAAACGTAGATGAAAAAGTAGTATATTGATTTGTTCGATTGTGTGTTCTTCAATCGGCCGTCACCCCCAACATATATAAGAGGCGGATGGACTTCCCATACAAGTAAAGGATTCATCTAGGCTTTCCTTACAAGAAAATTATATCAATTCACGTCCTACAATTCTAGTTTCAGTCCAACTCGGATTCAGCCCGAATCTGTCCCGTACTTCTGTCCTGCTTCTTGTGTGGTTTTTAGAAATCGCATACTAACTCGGATGGAGTCGAGTTCAACATCAAACTTGTCCGTCTCGATGATCTCCATAACACCACGCATGCCACTTCTCCTTTTAAGGCCGTCTTTATGACCTTCAGGGCCCATCTTTAACTGTGGGTCGGATTCAATTGTGCAGTTTTCTGAACTCTCTGAGTCTTGTAACAACTTTGCAGTCCGTATAATATCTCTGATGATGATGACTCCAAAAGCAAAGTTGACCGTTTCGACGATACGCACAACTTCTGTGTAGAACACTTTTCCATCCGAGGTCATCTGAATAATCTTTCGAGCCCATCTCCAACTTCTGGTCGGATTGACTTTGACTGCTTCCATTTTTCCGGCAAGCTTTTTTCCGACAAGCTTTACACGCTGGCAAGGTTTCCACCCCGGCAAGATTTCCACACCGGCAAGGTTTCCACCCTGGCAATCTTTCACACCGGCAAGGTTTCCACATCGGCAAGCATTCACACCTGCAAGGTTTCTACCCGGCAAGCGTTCACACCGGCAAGCTTTTCGCGCCGGCAAGCTTCCACACCGGCAAGCTTTTCGCGCCGGCAAGCTTTCCATGCCGGCAAGCTTTTCATTTTGCCGGCAAGATTTTTACTCGGCCGGCAAGCTTCATTCAGCCAGCAAAGGCCGAATAACTCACGCGACCCATCAGACACCACCTAGGTGGGTGTCTGGTCCCTCGCGCCACTTTCTCACTCAGGACCGGTCCGCAAAGTGTTGCCTCTAACTTTTGCATACGAACTCAGATTGGAATGATTTTTATATCAAAATCAACCGATTCGACTAGACGAAAACAATTCATGTAGAACATTTTTTCATATGAGGCCATCTTAATTGCGTTTTATACCATGCCAAAATTTGGTGTCAATACCCATCATTGGAATATACAAGCCAAGTTCTATAATGAAAAATTCCCACTAGTATATGAAAGTGACAACATAGGAGACTCTCTATCATGAGATCACGGTGCTACTTTGAAGCACAAGTGTGGTAAAAGGATAGTAACATTGCCCCTTCTCTCTTTTCTCTCATTTTTTTATTTGGGCCTTCTCTTATTATTTTTTTGCCTTTTTTTTATTTTTCGTCCGGAGTCTCATCCCGACTTGTGGGGGGATCATAGTCTCCATCATCCTTTACTCACATGGGACAATGCTCTAATAATGAAGATCATCACACTTTTATTTACTTACAACTCAAGAATTACAACTCGATTCTTAGAACAAAATATGACTCTATATGAATGCCTCCGGCGGTGTACCGGGATGTGCAATGAATCAAGAGTGACATGTATGAAAGAATTATGAATGGTGGCTTTGCCACAAATACGATGTCAACTACATGATCATACAAAGCAATATGACAATGATGAAGCGTGTCACAATAAAACGAAACGGTGGAAAGTTGCATGGCAATATATCTCGGAATGGCTATGGAAATGCCATAATAGGTAGGTATGGTGGCTGTTTTGAGGAAGGTATATGGTGGGTGTATGGTACCGGCGAAAGTTGCGCGGTACAAGAGAGGCTAGCAATGGTGGAAGGGTGAGAGTGCGTATAATCCATGGACTCAACATTAGTCATAAAGAACTCACATACTTATTGCAAAAATCTATTAGTTATCGAAACAAAGTACTACACGCATGCTCCTAGGGGGATAGATTGGTAGGAAAAGACCATCGCTCGTCCCCGACCGCCACTCATAAGGAAGACAATCAATAAATAAAGGGATAATTGTATTTATACCCATAGTTGTGTCCCCCTCAACCGAATTGCCCCTAGTTTTTGAAAACACGTGGTCTTGCCCAACCCACTTTGTCTTCTTGTGCTTTTGCCCTTTGACCGTTTGACCGTCACTTTGAAAACTTCATAACTAATTCATACTAAATCAGAAAAATGCAAATAAGATACCAAAATGTTTGGAAAAACATCACCTGTATGTCAATGTCACTTGCATTCATGACAAAAGTGTTGGTAAGTGCCCATCCAAGTTTTAGCTCTTATCATACCACCATGAACAGGAAAATCTAAAAAAATTCAAAAAATTCAAGAAAAATTTGGTGGCAAAGAATTGCAAATGTTTTAAGTGCTTGCCAAGTTTCATGAGGGAATGAAATTCGTGGAAGTCGTGGCAAAAAAAAATCTATTTTCGAGTGTTCATTGTTTTTTTTTTGCCACGACTTCCATGAATGTCATTCCCTCATGAAACTTGGCAAGCACTTAAAACATTTGCAATTCTTTGCCACCAAATTTTTCTTGAATTTTTTTAGATTTTCCTGTTCATGGTGGTATGATAAGAGCTAAAACTCGGATGGGCACTTACCAACACTTTTGTCATGAATGCAAGTGACATTGACATACAGGTGATGTTTTTCCAAACATTTTGGTATCTTATTTGCATTTTTCTGATTTAGTATGAATTAGTTATGAAGTTTTCAAAGTGACAATCAAATGGTCAAAGGGCAAAAGCACAAGACGACAAAGTGGGTTGGGCAAGACCACGTGTTTTCAAAAACTAGGGGCAATTCGGTTGAGGGGGACACAACTAAGGGTATAAATACAATTATCCCATAAATAAATCATGCTCCGACTTCATCACATAAGGGTTCACCATACGTGCATGCTACGAGAATCACAAACCTCAACACAAGTATTTCTCAAATTCACAATTACTCACTAGCATGACTCTAATATCACCACCTTTATATCTCAAAACAATCATAAGGAATCAAACTTCTCATAGTATTCAATGCACTTTATATGAAAGTTTTTATTATATCCCTCTTGGATGCCTATCATATTAGGACTAAATTTATAACCAAAGAAAATTACCATGCTTTTTAAAAGACTCTCAAAATAATATAAGTGAAGCATGAGAGTTCAAAATTTTCTATAAAATAAAGCCACCGCCGTGCTCTAAAAAGATATAAGTGAAGCACTAGAGCAAAATTGCCTAGCTCAAAAGATATAAGTGAAGCACAAAGAGTATTCTAATAAATCACGATTCATGCGTGTCCCTCTCAAAAGGTGTGTACAGCAAGGATGATTGTGGCAAACTAAAAAGCAAAGACTCAAATTATACAAGACGCTCCAAGCAAAACACATATCATGTGGTGAATAAAAATATAGCCTCAAGTAAAGTTACCGATAGACGAAGACGAAAGAGGGGATGCCTTCCGGGGCATCCGCAAGCTTAGGCTCTTGGTTTTTCTTGAATATTACCTTGGGGTGCCTTGGGCATCCCCAAGCTTAGGCTCTTGCCACTCCTTATTCCATAGTCCATCAAATCCTTACCCAAAACTTGAAAACTTCACAACACAAAACTCAACAGAAAATCTCATAAGCTCCGTTAGTATAAGAAAATAAATCACCACTTTGGTACTGTTGTGAACTCATTCTTTATTTATATTGGTGTAATATCTACTGTATTCCAACTTTTCTATGGTTCATACCCCCGATACTACCCATAGATTCATGAAAATAAGCAAACAATACAAAGAAAACAGAATCTGTCAAAAACAGAACAGTCTGCGAAGATCCGAATTGTTCTAATACTTCTGTAACTCCAAAAATTCTGAAGAATTAGGAAAACAGAGAAAATTTGTATATCAATCTCATATAAACAATTCAGGGTTTTTCAATGCTCCAGTGAATTATTAAAATTCTGAGACTGGACGCAAAAGTTTTTGTTTTTCAGCAAGATCAAATCAACTATCACCGTAAGCCATCCCAAAGGTCTTACTTGGCACAAACACTAATTAAAACATAAAACCACATCTAACCAGAGGCTAGATGAATTATTTATTGCAAAACAGAACCAAAAAATCAAAAACAAAAATAAAATTCGGTTGCCTCCCAACAAGCACTATTGTTTAACGCCCTTAGCTAGGCATAAAAACACGAATAGATCTAGGTATTGTCATCTTCTCCCTTTTGGTAGTAAAGAGAGAATTTCTTGTCCAGAACGCTTATCTTTCTATTTTGTGTAAGTACATGGCCATTAATGGTGGAAGAAAGATTAAGCACACTTCAAAAATTTGCATCTAAACTAGCCTTCATCTCTTCGATTATTTCATTTTGATAAAAGCACATAAGAGTAGTTGATTCAACATTTTCACCTTTGGAGTGCCCAAATATAGTTTTCATCTTTTCATAAGTATCTATGGCATCCCCTTCAAGAAAACCATTTTCAAATATAGAATCCAAAACTTGCTTAAAAGAAGAGGGTAAACCAACATAAAAGCTTTTCAAGTATATCTCAATATGATATTGGGGCACATAGCTAGCTCGGATCCTCAACAGCCTATCCCAAGCATCTTTCAAAGATTCGTCAAGTAGATAACGAAAAATTCTGGGGTCATCTTCATCAAAATTGTTAAAATTCTCATTAACAACCCCGGTAGGTCTTTCCTTAGCATCATTATTTACGAGCTTAGAGAGGATAGAGGGGCTATCTAAAGAATTAAAACTCGGGAGAAAACCCTTAACCCTTTTTGATTCGGCCATAACGATAGAAAGGCGAACTTAAGCAAACAAGAGGGTAGTGAGAGAAAAGGCAAACAAAGAAGACGAACAGAAGAAGGGCGAATAAAAAGGCAAAGAGAGGGGTGAAGAAAAAAGCAAATCTTTTCAAAAATCGTTTTAGAAGTGGGGGAGAGGAAAACGAGAGGCGAATGGCGAATAATGTAATGCAAGAGATGAGAGTTTATGATGGGTACTTGGTATGTCTTGACTTGGCGTAGATCTCCCCGGCAATGACGCCAGAATTTCTTCCTGCTACTTCTTGAGCTTGTGTTGGTTTTTCCCTTGAAGAGGAAAGGGTGATGCAGCAAAGTAGAGATAAGTATTTCCCTCAAATTGAGAACCAAGGTATCAATCCTGTAGGAGACAACGCACAAATCACTGAGTACCTGCACAAACAATCAAACAACTTGCAACCAACGCGATAAAGGGGTTGTCAATCCCTTCACGGTTATTTGCAAAAGTGAGATCTGATAGAGATAGATAAACAATAAAGTAAATATTTTTGGTATTTTTGTTTTATAGATCGGAAAGTAAAAGATTGCAAAATAGTAGATCGGAAACTTGTATGATGAAAAATAGAAGATTATATGATGGAAAATAGTAGATTGGAAACTTATATGATGGAAAATAGACCCGGGGGCCATAGGTTTCACTAGAGGCTTCTCTCAAGATAGAAAATAATACGGTGGGTGAACAAATTACTGCCGAGCAATTGATAGAAAAGCGCAAAGTTATGACGATATCTAAGGCATTGATCATGAATATAGGCATCACGTCCGTGTCAAGTAGACCGAAATGATTCTGCATCTACTACTATTACTCCGCACATCGACCACTATCCAGCATGCATCTAGAGTATTAAGTTCATAAAGAACGGAGTAATGCATTAAGTAAGATGACATGATGTAGAGGAATTAACTCAAGCAATATGATGAAAACCCCATCTTTTTATCCTCGATGGCAACAATAAAATACATGCCTTGCTGCCCCTACTGTCAGTGGGAAAGGACACCGCAAGATTGAACCCAAAGCTAAGCACTTGTCCCATTGCAAGAAAAATCAATCTAGTTGGCCAAACCAAACCGATAGTTTGAAGAGAATTACAAAGATATCAAATCATGCATATAAGAATTCAGAAAATATTCAAATAATATTCATAGATAAGCTGATCATAAATCCACAATTCATCGGATCTCGGCAAACACACCGCAAAAAAGTATTACATCGAATAGATCTCCAAGAACTTCGAGGAGAACATGGTATTGAGAATCAAAGAGAGAGAAGAAGCCATCTAGCTACTAGCTATGGACCCGTAGGTCTGTGGTAAACTACTCACGCTTCATCGGAAGGTCAATGGTGTTGATGTAGAAGCCCTCCGTGATCGAATCCCCCTCCGGAAAGGTGTCGGAAAAGGTCCCTAGATGGGATCTCACAGGTACAGAAGGTTGCGGCGGTGGAAAAGTCTTTTCTTGGATGCCTCTGTTGGTTTGGGGATATATGGGTATATATAGGCGAAAGAATTAGGTCAGTAGGTGCATGAGGGACCCACAAGGGTGGGGGGCGCGCCCTCCGTCCTTGTGGCTGCCTCGTAGCTCCTCCGACTTCATCTCCAAGTCTCCTGGTTTCCTTCTGGTCCAAGAAAAATCATCGCGAAAGTTTTATTCCGTTTGGTATTCCTTTTCTGCGGAACTCAAAAACAAGGAAAAAACAAAAACTGGCACTGGGCTCTAGGTTAATATGTTAGTCCCAAAAATAATATAAAATAGCATATTAATGCATATAAAACATCCAAAATAGATAATATAATAGCATGGAGCAATCAAAAATTACAGATACGTTGGAGACGTATCAATAGACCTGACTCTGATGCGGGAAACGTAGCATGCAATTTCAAAAAAATTCCTACGCTCACGCAAGATCTATTTAGGAGATACATAGCAACGAGGGGAAGAGTGTGTCTACATACCCTCGTAGACCGAAAGCGGAAGTGTTTGACAACGCGGTTGATGTAGTCGAACTTCTTCTAGCTCCGACCGATCAAGTACCGAACGTACGGCACCTCCGAGTTCTGCACACGTTCAGCTCGATGACGTCCCTCGTTCTCTTGATCCAGCAAGGTGTCGAGGAAGTAGATGAGTTCCGTCAGCACGACGGCGTGGTGACGGTGATGGTGAAGTGATCCGCGCAGGGCTTCGCCTAAGTACTACGAAGATATGACCGGAGTTGTAAACTGTAGAGGGGGGCGCCGCACACGGCTAACAATTGTTGTTGTGTGTTCTAGGCGCCCCCTCCCCATGTATATATAGGTGGGAGGGGGAGGGGAGCAGCCAGGGTGCGCCCCAAGTAGGAGGAATCCTACTTGGGTCCTCCCCAATTCGTCCTCCACCCTTCCATAATTGCCGGAGGGGGAAGGAAAGAGGAGGGAGGAGGGAAGGAAGGGGGAGGCCGAATCCCTCCCCTTCCTTCTCTCTTCCCCTCTTTCCTTCTCCTCTGGTGCGGCCCATATGGGGGGCGCAGCAGCCCCTGGTGGCTGCTGGGTTTCCCCTCTTGGCCCATAAGGCCCATATCTTTTGTCGGGGGTGCCCGGAACCCCTTCCGGTGACCCGATATGTACCCGGTACCCTCCGGAACACTTCCGGTGTCCGAATACCATCGTCCTATATATCAATCTTTACCTCTCGACCATTTCGAGACTCCTCGTCATGTCCGTGATCTCATTCAGGACTCCAAACAACATTCGGTCACCAAATCACATAACTCATATAATACTAAATCGTCATCGAACGTTAAGCATGCGGACCCTACGGGTTCGAGAACTATGTAGACATGACCGAGACACTTCTCCGGTCAATAACCAATAGCGGAACCTGGATGCTCATATTGGCTCCCACATATTCTATGAAGATCTTTATCGGTCGAACCGTTATGACAACATACGTTATTCCCTTTGTCCATCTGTATGTTACTTGCCCGAGATTCGATCGTCGGTATCTTCATACCTAGTTCAATCTCATTACCGGCAAGTCTCTTTACTCGTTCCGTAAAACATCATCCAGTGACTAAGTCATTAGTCACTTTGCTTGCAAGGCTTCTTATGATGTGCATTACCGAGAGGGCCCAGAGATACCTCTCCGATACTCGGAGTGACAAATCCTAATCTCGATCTATGCCAACCCAACAAACACCTTCGGAGATACCTGTAGAGCATCTTTATAATCACCCAGTTACGTTGTGACGTTTGATAGCACACAAGGCATTCCTCCGGTATCCGGGAGTTGCATAATCTCATAGTCGAAGGAATATGTATTTGACATGAAGAAAGCAATAGCAATAAAACTGAACGATCATTATGCTAAGCTAACGGATGGGTCTTGTCCATCACATCATTCTCCTAATGATGTGACCCCGTTATCAAATGAAAACTCATGTCCATGGTCAGAAAACCTTAACCATCTTTGATCAACGAGCTAGTCAAGTAGAGGCTCACTAGGGACACAATGTTTGTCTATGTATTCACACACGTATTTAGGTTTCCGATTAATACAATTCTAGCATGAATAATAAACATTTATCATGAATAAGGAAATATAAAATAACAACTTTATTATTGCCTCTAGGGCATATTTCCTTCAAATTTCTACGGCACGAAACTCATAGGGCAGGAAGTAGGTTCCATTAACTTCAGAAAAATCAAGCATGGTCGTTTTGCTATGCTTGCCATGCCATTTCTCAATAATGTTTGCCTCTTTGGATTTGATGGACTAGGAATATATACTACTTGATTCAGTTATTACAACCGAAGCACTTTCATGTTCCGACTCATCCTTCTTTTCATTGATTCTACAAATTGGCAAGGCTTGTTTTCTTTGAGCCAATTCCCTATTAATTCTCTCTTGACAAAGTACTTGCACCGTATCGCGCAAAGCTTTAACTCCCCTCTCAGTTTCAGCCCGCTCTAGATTAGTTTGCCCCCAATGCTTTTAGGATCTTTCGGCAATGAATTGTTAGTGTTGCCGAAATTTTACAATTGTGTAGGGGGTGTATAATATGTTGCGGTACAAGGTGGAGGTGTATGCACTACTGTATAACCATATGATCTTTCGCCAATTCTATCAACTGATGAAGTTTTATCTTCTTGCAAAATTCTAGCCTTTATTGCAGCATAATCAGGAAACAACCCATTTTCATATTATTTAAGGCAAAGAGCACTAATCCTCTTGTTTTGTGCCACGCTCTTTTTTAATGCAGCTACAACTGGTTCTGGAAGGGATTGCTCCATAATACTTTCAGATTCTTTCGGCAACAATTCGTGAGTGTTACCGAAATTCTTGAATTGCATAGAGCATGCATTATATGCTACAGTATTAGATGATGGCACGTGTGTTCCTGCAAAATTTTCACTTTTTCCGGCGATGACCATGAAGGTGCGGGGCCGAATTATGAACATCTACAGTTGCGTACGATGCTGAGAAATTACTAACAAGAGGTGTAGCATATGATGGTTGAGAGTAACTGGCCAAACTGGCCGAATAGCTAGTAGTACATTGGCCAATTCTCCCATCCATCGGCAAGTTTGGATTCACATATTGCACATTAGTTGCCGATGAATAAAAAGGTGAAACACTTTGCCGCATGCTATTGGAAGTTCCTACACGAGGTGTTTCAACTTGATCAACCACACTCATCATGTCATTCATCGGCATAACGATTTGTGGGGTTGCCGATGTATGAGAGTTTGAGTACATATGGTGCATGTTACTAGTATCATAAGAAGTTGAAGCACGTAAATTACTTTGAATCGACCTTTGCACATAACTAGATACATTATTGAAAAAAATAGGGTTGGTCGATAGAGTATACTCATTGAACGATCTAGTAACACCATATGAATTATTTGCATCTACAGTAGAAAATTGGGTATTCATATTACCTTTGTAGATTGCAAATCCTAGATGACGATCTCTTCATAGCAAGAACGGGCTGGAGACTGTTCAAAGCTTCGTCCCCAGCGGAGTTGCCAAAAAGTGTGTTCGCACATGAACATGTCACCGTGTACCTCCAACGCCGAGGGTGATGTACCGCAGCTCACGTCGAAGGAGACCCGTCTGTAAGCGCGGTACGCAAGCAATCCGGTGGGTGCTTTTGAAGACCCGAAACCCCACATGGCCGGGAGGGACCCCGTCAGGGCGCGTGGCGGCTATGGGCTATCCTAGGTCCACCTGATCGCCCCTAGGGCCTCGAGGTACGCCGCCCTGCAACAAGAAGAACGAACAAAGAACGAGAATAAGAAGAACTAGGGTTAAGAAGAAAAGATAAAAGATAAAAAAGTGGTACATAATTGTTCGATTGTGTGTTGTTCAATCGGCCATCACCTCTTGTCAATATAAGAGGCGGATGTACTTCCGGTACAAAAAAAGGACTCCAAATCACGTCCAAATCTTTCCAAAATTAACCGAACTCGGATTTAGGTAAGTCTGGGACAACAGTTCGGCTTTTAGGTCCCACAGGCCACAAATGACCTCGGACGAAGAAGAGGCCAAAAGCAAATTTGACTGTTTCGACGAGGCGAACAACTTTTGTGTTGAACGTTTTTCGATTCAAAGTCGTCTTGTGGGCCGAAACTCTCGTGCAATATAAACTATTGGTGGCGCTACTTTTTCATATAGATCACTTCTTCATTTGAGGCCATTTTAGTTAAGTTCTTGACCGTGCCAAAATCTGATGTCAACAGATACATTGGCAATCAATTATCCATGTAATCTTCATCAAGTGAGTTATTTAGAGTGCCAATAGTTAAGTTTTGATTTTGGTTGTATTTCTTGAACACCAAATAATATATATCTAGTATTCCAGTGAGCACTTCCATAGTTGAGTTATACATGTTTTTTTTTTCATACACTCCGTCACACCTAGAAATTATTCCTGCCTTCACTGGCCTGGATCATGGACAGGAACGCGGCCAAGGCTCTGGAAGTGAAAGCCATGCTGGGATGCGTACGTAGCTGCGCTCGAGCTCTGTCCCTGGAAGGAGCTGCTGTACCTCCTCTCCTATTTATACTCGAGTTCGTGGCCGTGTCGACTGCAACCTATTTGTCCCTGTGCGCATGAGTCTACGAGCTCCTCGCACGCGTAGAAATATAGCTGCGGATTTGATCGCCCGTTCAAGAGGCGCCAGGTTGTGCAAGCTCTGGCCTCTGGCGGCCGCCATTTCCACAAAAAGTCGTTCCAAGCCAGCGCTTCGACAAACCCACCATGCCCGTCATTTTCTTGACCGTTCGGGGGGCAAGGAGCCTTACAAAGCTGCGTGTGTTTATCCTAAGCCTTTTTGCATGGCTAAAATGAGAGGCATATAGACCGTGAATGCTTTGTTTTCCATACATTATTTCTTCGGGGTTTTTAAGTTGATACCCTAGGATCTCGATTCATTAAAAAAAGAGGTTTGCCTGCTTAATTAACGAAAAACCGGCTACAATCGTCACTACAGCCCACACAGTGCAACACCGGCTGACTTGACCACCCACTCATCATAGGCTTTCGCCCCGCTTTATAAATAAAACAAACAACACAACAAGGTATACAGCTGAACGATACATGGTAGTGAGGAAGCCCTCAACAAAGCAAATCTATAGATACAACATGAAGCATAACACAATCCTAATACATCGCGATGGACTGACAGCCGGCATCGTAGCTCCACGACAATGCCCTCAAGAGGGTTACTGCGCCAAGCGTCGCCGTTGCCGAGTCCGCAGACATGGATTTTCATGCGAAACCCTGGTACAAGGAAGAGGCCCACAACAACGTCCTCAAGAGGATAACGACACCCACAAGCGTCGCCATCGTCGGCGCCAAAGCGCGAAGCTTTCGCTTGGGAACTCCTACGCCCCACCAGGAGACACAAGGCCACCACCTCGACGAAGATCAGCCCGTCAAAATCAGATTTGGGCGCCACCACCTCCGCTAGAAGAAGAGCAGGCCAGAGCCTTCCGCGGCTACTCCCCTTGCCGCTCACACGACCAAGAGTCGAAGCCATCACCGCCACCATAGAGCCCATCGGAGAGCAATCTGAGTAGCCCACCTACCGAGGCCGCCACCTTAGCATCCAAGGATGATCCCAAAACCGACGCCCCGTGGCATCCAGACGGGGAGACCATCGTGGCATCCGGCACCTCCGGCCACCCCGTGACAGGTATCACCTCCGGACACCCCCACAGCATGCTCTGCCACCGCCGAGGGCCACCACACAACCCAACACACCAGACGTCGCAAGCCCGTGGAGGAGACCGCCACACGCCCACCGCACGAACTCCACCTCCACCACGCCGCCACCTCCACCGACCACTTCAGAGACGGCCGACTCTGGCCCAAGCTATCTGCAACGCGCCCCAGCCAGCGCCGCCCGCTCGAGCTGGCCGCAGTTGCGTCAGCTGCCGCCAGCGCATGGCCGGGCACTCCCCGCCCTGCACAGCCCACCACGCGCGCATGCAAGACCTTGGCTCGTTGCCATGCAGACCTGCCACCGCGCCGCCACGACCGACGCATCGCAACACCCAGGCACGAAGACGCTGGCCCGCGCCAGCCCATGCCGAGCAAGGGGATGAGGAATCCCTGCTGCCGCCGCCGCTGGCGGCCGGGCTTCACTTGGTCGCAAGCTCTGGCGGCGGCGGGAGGGGGACGAGTGGACAGGGGCGGAGACAGGGGGGGGGGGGGGGGGGCGAGCAGGGCTAGACCCCCCCCCCCCCCCCAACGACCTCAACAATATGTACGTACGTATATGTGTACTAGCTAGCCTGACTTGATTAGAATTAGGCCTAATCTATATTGGCTGGCCTGTAGCTACGTGCGTATGGCTAGAAGCCCACGAACATTTACAGCCCAGCTCACCGTTTTAATCATGCCATCGTAGACATTCCTTCCGTCGCGTATCAAACTCCTCTCTCAAACCCTAAAAAAGGATCGAACTCCTGCTACGGCGTCCGCCGCCTGCCGCCGATCTCGCCCACTTGCCATCGGAAGGAGCCATCAGCCATGTGATCTGACTAAGGCAATGGGAGCGGTGCAGCCGGTGCTAGCACCTTCTCCATCCACGCTGCGCTGATCCTGATGGACTGCCGCCTGCCGGCTAGCTCTATCCGCCTCGGTGCGGTGCCCCCGATTCTACCGGCCGCCACAGCATCGATCAAGTAGGTATGAACTTGTAGTACATGATTATCTTATTGAACACTCAATTCTGAAGTTACACAGTATATACAATCTGTAGCTAGTATCTAAAGCAATTGAATAATAATACTAATTAGATGTGTCTTTTTTCTACTTATGCCATGCCTCAAGGATTAAAAGAACACACCAGGCCCCCCGGTGATTGTTCAAAAAAAAAAAGAACATACCAACAATAAATTCCTTGGTTTATATACTAATATGAATGCACTTTCGTTTTTATAGACAAACATATGTTGCCATACGTTGCACATGTGGTAGAAAACTCCAAAATTCATATCAAATGAAGATTTGTCTACCAGGAAATATATTAAACAAACGCTATATTGACACTCCATATGTTGTAGTTTTTATGTCAGTTTTGCTAAAGCACATCTAGATATCAGCTTTTTATGTCTTAGTTGATCATTTTGCCTTTTCGCCCCCCCTATGTTCAAATCCTGGCTCCGCCCCTGCGAGTGGAGGGGAAGTGGAGAGGCGGCCGACGGCTAGGGTTCCTCCCCTTCCGCCTGCGGGGGCACCAGAGGAGGTGGGGAAAAGCACCTAACCACCCACACAAAGATATAAACACACCGCAGTGAAGAAACAAAAGGTTGGGGTCGTCACCAAGCGTCATCATCATTACTCCTCCATAAGCCAACTAGTCTGACTTCACCATTGACTTCCACCAATGAAGCCCTCATCATCACAAATGCCAGAACCCATGCCTGCACATGCCAAATAGTCAGCCACCAGTGCAGACGCCATGACAGCTCCGACTAAGAACAGCACCAAAACTCAGAAGAACTGTACAGAGCTTGCATCAACAAACACTTCCTCGAACACCACCCGCCACATCACCAGGGCAGCTCCGACCCGTTGCAACATGCAGAGACCAAGAAGAAACCTGTCGAGCACACCTGGATAAAACCGACCCTGCACCGTTGGCGATCATGAACGTTGCCAAACTTGACGCTTCACCACCACACCATCATGCGGGTACCCGCCGTGCAATCCCATGAGCGTCTAGCACATGAAGAGCTCGAACAAGATCCATGCATGGGTCTTAGAACGGCGCCCTAAAGAGGGAAGCGATGATGCCGACGCCGTCGCCCGACCTGATTGGGTCTTAGGCTTTCACCCGAAGTACTGGATCGGAGTGTGTGCAGGGGATGAATTCCACGACAACACCTCTAAGGTTGTGCAACGACGTCGGCTGGCGTCAATGCCGTCGGCTGGTAGAGCCCGCCAAGCTATTGCCCGGAGTACCGCCCAACACCACACCCCCATACATCACACCTCCGCTGGCCCACACACCACACCTCCCATGAAGCCACCGCGCCATGACCATGCAGCAGCCACCACAACCTCGTCGCAGGCCAGGAAAAAACGGCAAGCCAAAACCGTGAGAAAGAAAATAGAGAGACAATGGACATTCCACGCAGGTAGTACTATGTGCCCCCTATTCGACTAATCCTACAGGTTCTCTTCACGGTTTCAGTAATGCTACCTATAAAACTTGAAGGTAGTATGGCCAGCCTCTCCGGGCGCTGATACGCTTCTAGGGGTAGGCGATACACAGCGCCAGCGCGTCGCCTGACTCACGTCCCAGCGCTTGTTGCTCAGGTCACTCGATACGCGTAGGATGCAAAAAAATGTTCACGAATTCAAAAAAAAGTTTGTGAATTCGAAAAATGGTCATGAATTCAAAAACATTCATGAATTCAATTTTTTTTGCGAATTACCAAAAGCACAAATTCAATAAATGTTCACGGAAAATTCAAAATGATAGTGAATTTGAAAATATTAAGAATGAAACAGGACTATTTTACTATGAAGCTACCTAAGCATTTGCACTCTGTACAAGTTCTAAGAATATTGTTTGTTTCTTCCATCTTATATGGCAGTGACACATATACACAACTTGCGGGTCTATAACATCCAATGTGATGGTTTCATTATCAAATAGTGCATGTCTAATCTTGAAATGATAGATTGGGTTGACTTGAATAGGTTAGGTTGTGGGTTACAAGTCATTACTATTTTCATGATTCAACCACAACTGCCTTAAATAGATTTCAGATCAACCAACAAAAATAGTTATAATACACATTTTTCATGCATATGTACTGCAAGCAATGCTATTTTACTGAGAAAGTCTACATACACAATGAATCTGCAATGTCAATTACTCATAGACAAATCCTTTGTAGACACCATATATATTTTCAATGTTTTTACACCTAAAAGAGACGATCATGCACTCTAGAAGGATCTAGAGTGTCCTTAGATGAAATGCGTGCATAGGCATATTTATGCATATTTTAAACAATATGTGTCCTTAGATGAATTGTGTGCATATGCATATTTGTATTTAAGGATATAAAAACAAACACAAATATGCATATGCACGTAATTCATCTAAGGACACATATTGTTTTTTCTATGAATGAAAATGTAAATTAGCCTAAGTTTATTATGAGCCGGTGCATGAAAATGGAATAAACTTCGAGTTGCTATTTTTGACGAAAGATAATTTCACTTTAGGAAATTTTAATTATAATAGTAAAAAAAATAAATTGTGTAAATGGAAATATTACACATTAATGTTAGCATATCATTATGTATTTAATTTTGCCAAGTGTAGTGGACAATATACAAGAAATCACTTATATGCACCTTCTTTCCTATACTCTTCTTGTGTGTACCACTGATTTGTGTCTTGTTTCTCTCGCCTCCTAGCATTCTAAAATGAAAATTAATTGGCAATTTAACTCGCCACAAAGCAGGATCTATCATCAGATCTATAATGAACCAAATTCAACAATCGTCAGATCCTAGAAGAGGGCATGTGGATGTAAGATTAGGTATTCTACTCTACATCTGGTGAATCTTTTTTAGGGGATCATTCATAGTCACTGATATCATTGCAGTGTCGTTGAACACCTTTTAACTGTGCTTGAAACATATTCAAGTGTTTTATGACAGTTTGCCCAACTTGATTTTGGTTTGTTCCTGAGATTTGTGATCGGCCAGATCGGCACACTTTGCATTTTCTTCATCGGCCATGCATGCGCTAATCAAAGCACCTAGAATATCATATTGCTTCTAGTCCCATCGTAGTTTATTTGCTTTGTCGCCTCATCCGCAGTTGCGCTCACTGATTCATTGCCACAAGCTCTTTCGAGCCGGCTTCCCCTTTATTATGTAACTTATGATCCCCATCGACCAAACTTAGGCCACCATCAATCACTCATTATTTGCCATTTCTTGATGCCGCTCCAATGTAAGTTAATTTTGCATCACAATTTAAGATTCTAAATTTCTCAATGTAATAATTAGTGGAATGTGTGCCTTTGTTTAATGCTTTCATGTTCAAAAAACTTATTGGTACCATTCGAAAATAAATAATTAGCATCAACACATTACATATTTGTTATATGTTTTAAATACTTTTATAGTTAGATATTTCCTGGACATCACAAAGTTGAGACATTACAACCAGAGCTTTCCATTCATGATTGCAAAAATATTGACTTACCTTTATGCATGCTTGCGGATTGTTTGCTCAAGTTACAAATGTGGCTCAGTTTTCTCTATTAACTATTAAGTATCATGCCTTAATTTAGTGTGTGTGCCTAGAATGCTTGGTTATTTTGACAATAGGTGCATCACATATAGTGCAAATCTTGATGCTTTTTCTTTTGCAATAGCTTTTTGACGTCGACTATTCTTAATGTTTTCTATTGTTATGACACGTTAAGTAGATATACTTGATATGGGAGAACATGCACTTCTTTCTTATCTTTTTGGCAATTTAACCACCACATAGACATTGGTCGGGCATGTAGGCAGCAAATTTTTAAAACTACACATCTTAGGCTATTGAAACAACGAGTTTATATGCAGTAAAATTGCTCGAGGAAAGTACATCATAGATGTTGATGATCCAAACTTACCTCCACTGAAGACATGCAAAAGAAAGCTCCTACAAGACCTGTCATGGCCTAGTCTTTTGAATAATATATAATTCCAAAGTAAGTATTTCAGTTGGGGTTTTTGAATCCATGTTAATGCCGCCTTCATCTGACATGCCAAATAAGCCACCACTAGAGGTAACTCCTATCCATTTCACCTCAGGTTATCTTACATGATATATTTATTAGAAGCTATTTTATATTTTCTTTGGACGATCATAATGAAGGTGGTCTTGGTCACTTGGATGATTAGGAATAAGATGGCGATTAAAGGTGAATTTTTGGCTAACCCGGCTAATTGCCTCTTCAAACCCGCTATGTTTCTACAACAATATTACTAGTGTCCAAGCGGCAAGAGCGCAACAAGATCAACTGGGTGTGCAGATTAATGTGTTGATGATAGAGTTCATGGATGATGTTGTTGATCTAAACAAGAACTAGATCGCCCCTTTCGGTGCCACCTCTCGATGTTGTTTACCATGTGCTAGGTGTTTTTTTCTTAGCGCTAATCCCTTTTGCCTTATCTAATATCCACATGGACCTTTTTATGTTATGTACTATTGATCTTATGTTTGAGTTATGTCTTAGTTGAGCTTCGTAATCTGAACTTGTTGTGGTACCATGGTTGTATTCAGTGATGTTGCTTTACTTTATAAAGTGGGGAGTGTGCTTTTTGTCTAAAAATTAAAAGCCACGCATCACCATGAAAATGTGAATGGCGAGATAGCCCAAACCAGTTGTTGCCATGTTCAGAACGACCACGCACTGCCATCCAAACATTGCATATGTATCTTGCAACACATAGCTTAAAGCACATGTGGTGTTCACACGCAAGCATGACAACTCTGCCAGATTGAGTTGAAATTTTAACACTATAAAAAGAATATTGTGCATTTTCTTACATTGATAAAACCCAAGATAAATTTGGTCTACTCTGGATGCAGCCACTTAGGAACAAAGTATGTGCTTTGCGCAACCGTTTTGGGTGACCATCAAGCAATGTTCTCTATGATGCATCAATTGTAGCATATATATGATACTTGCTGCTAGTACTATTTGGGTAAGATATTACTACCTTTATTCCAAAATAATTTAAGTTATGTGTTTTTTCCTAAGTCAAAATTGTTTAAGTTTGATTGAATCTACAGAAAACTATATTAATATCTAGAACACCAAATTAGTCCCTTGAGATTTTTTTATGAAATATATCTTAGTAATATGTGTATTTGGCGTTGTAGATCTTGCTGCATTTTCCTATAGATTTGGTCAAACTTAAGCAAGCTTGAGTTAGGACAAACCTACAACTTCAGTCATTCTTGAACGGAGGAAGTATAATATAATAGCCACAAAAAGTGTTGGAAATATGCCCTAGAGGCAGTAATAAAGTGGTTATTATTATATTTCCTTGTTCATGATAATCGTTTATTATCCATGCTATAATTTTATTGATTGGAAACTCAAATATATGTGTGGATGCATAGACAACAACATATCCCTAGTGAGCCTCTACCGGGCTAGCCCGTTGATCAAAGATGGCTATGATTTCCTAGTCATAGACATGAGTTGTCATTTAATAACGGGATCACATCATTAGGAGAATGATGCGATGGACAAGACCCAAACTATAAATGTAGCATATGATCATATCAAGTTTATTTGCTATCGTTTTCTTCATGTCAAGTATATGTTCCTATTACCATGAGATCATGCAACTCACTGACACCGGAGGAGTACCTTGTGTGTATCAAATGTCGCAACACAACTAGGTGACTATAAAGATGCTCTACAGATATCTCCGAGGGTGTCTGTTGAGTTGGCATAGATCAAGACTGGGATTTGTCACTCGTATGACGGAGAGGTATCTCGGGGCCCTCTCGGCAATACAACATCACAAGAAGCTTGCAAGCATGTGACTAATGAGTTTGGTCACGGGATCTTGTATTACGGAACGAGTAAAGAGACTTGCCGGTAACGAGATTGAACTAGGTATGGAGATACCGACGATCGAATCTCGGGCAAGTAACATATCGCCGGACAAAGGGAATTGTATACGGGATTAACTGAATCCTTGACATTGTGGTTCAACCGATAAAGATCTTCGTGGAATATGTAGGAATCAATATGGGCATCCAGGTCCCGCTATTGGCTATTGACCGGAGAGGAGTCTCGGTCATGTCTACATGATTCTCGAACCCGTAGGGTCGCACGCTTATCGTTCGGTAGCGCTAGGGTAGTATTGAGATATTAATAGTGGAAAGTCCGAAGGTTGTTCGGAGTCCCGGATAGGATCCAGGAAATCACGAGGAGCTCTGGGATAGTCCGGAGGTAAAGATTCATATATGGAAAGTTGTTATCGGGGTTCCGGAAAAAAGTTCGAGTTTTTTCGGTATTGTACCGGAAAGGTTCTAGAAGGTTCCGGAGTGGGGCCCACCTGCATGGGGGACCCACATAAACATGGGTAGTGGGGAAAGTCCCCACAACCCTGGTCTAGGCGCACCAAGATCCTCCCTTAAAACGAATTGTATCATATCCCAAGGGGATAAGATCAGGATCCCTAAAAAGGGGGATAGCGATCGGTGGGGAAGGAAAGGTGGGATTTCCTTTCTCCCCCTTTTGCCAACGACCCTAGGGCCTTGGAGGGCAAGCCACCAGCCCCCTCCACGCCTATATAAAGGCGGGGAGGCATTGGGGGCAGCCACCCTTCGACCCTTGCCCGTTACCTCTCCCAACTCCTCCCACATTTCACCGGTACGCACTTGGCGAAGCCCTGCCGGAATTCCGCTGCCACCACCACCATACCGTCGTGTTGGTTCCTATCTCATCTACCCCCTCTCTCTCACTTGCTCGATCAAGAAGGAGAGGACGCCGCTGAGCCGCACGTGTGGTAAACTCGGAGGTGACGTCCGTTCGGCACTTGATCGGGAGTTCGTGGAAGGATCGTGATTGGATCGCGAAGACGTTAGACTACATCAACCGTGTTTTTTAACGCTTCCGCTTAGCGATCTACAAGGGTATGTAGATCCAATCTCTCCTCTCGTAGATGTGCATATCCTAGATTGATCTTGATGAGCGTAGGAACTTTTTTGTTTCCCATGCAACGTTCCCCAACAAAAAGAAGTTAGCTCAATGAGCTATTCAACACAACAATCCTTACAATGTTTGCGACAAAAGTCTCAAAGGACGCGATCGAGAGCAAATCTTTGTCGATAGAGCAAATTCCGTGGTAGAAATCCCAGTTGCCTGGATGAGATGTAGTGTTTTAGAATTGGAATATATAATAAAATAGTCAAGAAAATTAGATCAGTCTCACAGGAAACTTAAAGCGCATATTAGTTGTTGCGAGGGATATCTTTATCTAATATTAAAGGGAGGAGGCGTTCATAGTTCTCCATATGTCATCCTTTTATATCCGTTGATTTTATGTTAACCATAAAGATTAACGGTTGAGATTTATTCAAAGTATGTGATGACCCATCATGTGCACTTCGTTCTTCTCCCCTCCCCGTCTGAGCCGTCCAGGCCGTGATGATGGAAGCCCAATGACGCAGCAATCAAAAGAAAAATGGAAGCCCGATGAAACCTAGCCAAGAACGCAACCGAAAATATCACGTCTCTCTCAAAGAAAAGAAAACCTCGGCTGCGTGGAGGCTCCCGATCCGCCAGCTCATTGTGGCATCGTGTTCCTAGCCACTCCGCCGGCCCCATGCCCCTGGCTCGCCATGGTAGCGCAGCCACCCCAGCCTCCTCCTCCTCCGTCATCTAATTGGGATACGTCACCGACTCACATCAGATTTCGTGTTGTGTCACTTCTTAGTGGAGTTCGTGATGTATAGGCATCGGAGAACTGATGCAGCTCGCCATGGAGTGCCGGCACTTATTTGCTATAAAAAGGCTCGAGCCCATCCAGTGAATCCCCTTTTCAATTTTGGGCGGTGGGTAGCCAGGGCACGGAGCCCGCCGGGTGCCTGCAGGTGGCGTTGAGCCCGGGCGGGTGGCAAACGTGCCATCGTGCCTCTGCACGAACTCCTAGGCCATGGCGGGGGAGAAGACGACCATCGTGGTGCTTGCGCCGAGATGGAGGGCCATGAGCGGGGCACGGTGAGCTCTGGCCAGGCTGTAGAGGTAATGGTGCCGCTTGTCGCCAATGAGGTGGAGGGCGCCATGTGCCCACGTGTCAAAAGGCTCAGAGGTCATAAGTCATAAAGCAAGGCCATGCACAGAACTAAACTTGCTATGTTGCCATTAAAAGTATAGCTAAGCAGTGAGCTATCTAAAAACAATGAAAAAAATTAGCATCCAAACATCTTAGAGGACACTACAAGGTAAAAAGAATAAATTTCTAATTCACATAGATTAGGTGTTGTGATTTGAACATATTCAACATAGAGAGGCTGTAAGGAAAGAGAAACGTATAGAATATACCACTAGTGTGCTAAAGAACGAGGCAAATGCCCGATCGCCCGACCTACTCCCTCCGTCTCGAAATAAATGTCTTAACCTTAGTACAACTTTTTAATAAAGTTATTACAAAGTTGAGACACTTATTTTGGAACGGAGGAAGTATAAATTTAAGCCCTAAATCTATTAATCATCAAATTAGTGTAAATCTTACTTAAACATATGAAAAAGCAAGAAGCAACAAGTAGTCAGAGGATGTATAAGCCATTCCTAGAGATGGATTCGTTCCACCCGCCGTCGGCCGGACTTGCGCCTGTGCCAACCTCCATTTCACTCGCCGCTGGTTAGTCCCTACCGTACGTGAGAAACTAACAGCCGAAATGACTGCTCGTTTCCTCTCGAGTAACTGCTGAACATTATGCTTGGTAAAGTCGTTTGGCAGGTCGAATTAATTAGCCTATCACTTAAATATTAGCTGAACGCTTGGAGCCCACTTTTTTTCTGGTAGGAGTCCATTGTTTATCACCAGGTACACTGTTGCCCGGGTAAACCACCATGCATAGCAGAATTTGCCTCGTTGTTTATCACGTGTGTACACAGTCTCGTGACCAGTGAGCCCGGGCAAGTGCCCGGGGTGGCCGAGCGCTGGCTCCGCCACTGGTGGCAGATAGAGTGTGGAGCTAGAAGCGGACGCAGTTAGTCGAGACGTGCGTCAAGTGTGCCATTGCGTGGGCAAGCTCCTAGTGTGCTACAGACTTAGGAATGACTCAAGCTTGTGACATGCGTGAGCTACTGGAGGAAGAAGCGGATCAAGCCGATATGTGTGCTGGTCCGTTGTGGGCGCGTGCATGCAGAAGTGGAGCAGTGCGTGCATGCAGCTAGGAAGTTGGTTAGTGGGTTAGTGTGTGGGGTGTGTTGGCCGAGTGATTTGGCTATTAAAGCACATGTATCTGCATTGTGCTTCAGTGCGAGAAGAAATACAGAAAACGGCAAAGTTGTGTGTGCCAAAGCCTGTGTGTCCTCTTCTTCAACCTTCAGTTCGCGTGTGTTATTCCTTCTTCCTCCTCGGGCTGTGCCAACAGCTGCAGCATGGGTGCGCAAGGAGGTTGAGGAGGTAGACGGAGAGCAACGGGATAATGAGCCATGCTAGCCACGACCGAAGCACAGACACGACCAGCATTGCTTTCTTTCGTTCGCGCAGACTGCAGTTTGCCAGGCGACACAGCCCGAACTTTTAGCATCGCCGAAACCAACAGGCGAAGTGTTGGTTGGTGATGCCTAACATCAAAGTAAGATGGAACGAGCAGATTATCTTCCGGCGAGTGAAGAACGATTAACAAATTAACCATGGTGACAACACACATCATGCATGACATATAGTATATGTCATAATGGCATGAGTACCTTCTTGAAGGTAGCCTTCTTTTTGCAAACTGAAATTGCCGTGCCGCGCTCTTCCGGTCTCGCCGGTTGCCGTCACGCTCGTAGTGCTCCACTCGAGGTAGGCCGTTGTACAATCTGTATAAGTTCTTCCATATATTCTCAGTCTGTACATCAGAGGTATATTTTTTTCTTAGAAATCGGCACAAAGGTCAACGTTTGAAAGAAATCACTGGTTTCTTGCTTACAAGATTTTTTTATCTAAACTAGGACCTTTAGTATGCATCTTTCATCAGAATTTCTCGTCAGTTTGCTGCTTGATCAAGTTACTTTCGGTAAATGTGAAAAAATTTGAGTATGGGATTTTTTAACTTTTATCCAAATAAAAAATTCTGAAGTAGATGATGTATCTCACGATCTTGCAACACTTTGCTGTGAAGATGCCCCTAAGCTTATGATCGGCTCTGATTTTTTTGCTAGAATTACGGCATCACTCTTTATGCTTTCAATTCATCCTACATGATACATTGGCAATGTCCCGCCCTAATTGGGGACAACAAGTATGGTGCTGGGGAATTTTTTGAAGATTTGGTTCAACATCTGATTACTGATTGAACTCCATGTTGACTGCACCTTTGCACAACCTAAATTATTGTTTGAAGAACAAGCAGAGTATGGAATGTTATAACTTATGACTTCTGTTGTTATTGCAATTAATCGATCAGAGCTTTGAATCAAGCATTCTTGAGGATTTTGATAACCGACCTTTTTTTTTCTGAATCGAGTGTTTTGGAATCAGATAATCAGATAAATGATGATTCGTTGGCATCACAAATCATCTTAACATTAACTCCATTTTCTCAGAATCAAGTGTTTTGTAATCAGATAATCTGATCCGCTGTTATCAACAACCATCTCCACATTATGTCCGGTTTTCGAATTGATGAATGAAGAAAAAAGTTTCATTAGATGGTGATAAGCAACCAGATGAGCATAAACAAATTGAAGTGGATGAAATGTATGAATTTCTCCCACAAGGTAAGGTTTTCACTTATCAATTGTACTCATAAGATCTTTTAGATCATATTAGTTTACAGAGGGAGTACTTTTGTACTACATCCTTTTCATTAATTACATTAGGATATTAAATTAATCTGTCAATGCCCTCTGACTATTGATTATTTCCATATGTGCACGGTTAATCCTTCATTCGTTGTTCAACCGGATCAGTCCACCATCCTACGTCTCAAACTAGCGCCGCAAAGAACGTTGCTCTCAATTGATCCATCGTTTTGCGTTTTCTCTGTTGACGAAGTACTCCCTCCGTTTTTATTTAGTCCGCGTATTAGCTTTGGTCAAAGTCAAGCTTTGTAAACTTTGACAAAATTTATAAACAAAAATATTAACATATACAATAACAAATCAATACCATTATATTCATCATTGAATGTACTTTCACATCATATAGACTTGATATAGTAAATGTTTACGTTTTTTCTATAAATTTGATCAAACTTTACGAAGTTTGACTTCAATCAAACCTAATATGCAGAGTAAATAAAAACGGAGGGAGTATGTCAAATAATGGCTCCCGTCTCAACGCACAGGCATGTTTGCTACCAGGCCCGTACCGGACACATGTGCAGAGTGTTCAACTGCACAGGCCCCCAAGTGAGCAGGGCCCCCAATTATCTATATGTGATACTCCCTCTGTTCCAAAATATAGTGCGTCCTCGGTTTCCGTGCTTCAACTTTGATTATAAATTTAACCAACGAGACCGACTGCGGCGGGAGCAAAAGTTATACCAATGAATTCGTATTCAAAAGAACTTTTCAATTATATAATTTTTGCTCCCGCCATAGTCGGTCTCGTTAGTTAAATTTATGGTCAAAGTTGAACTTCGAGAAGCGTGGGCGCACTATATTTTGGAACGGAGGGAGAACTAGTACTACTATAACTTAATATCAGTAGTAATGACTATTTCTGTGACTAATTAATGCATTTGACCAATACGGAGTACCAGTTCCCAAAAAGATAAAACCACGGAGTTACCAGTTGGGAACCTGCACCGTAGTAACTCCCAATAATAAATCTCACGCACGTCGCCTCTTCATATTCACTTTCAAGTTGCCATGAATGTTCACTTTGGTACTACAAGTTGTGGGCTACATCAAAGTGATGAAAAAACTTGGCTCGATTGTGCACGTACGGTGCTTTTCTCAGTTTTATACGAACCAGGCGTTGACCAAGTAAGCCAGCATGGCATTAGTTTTTATGGAAATCCCTTGGATTTTTTTTTTTTACAAATAAGCCCCGCCTTGGCTGTAAGGGGTGGTGTTTCGTTTTTTGCGTTTATGACCTGCCTGTTGGACTCCCTCGCCTCGAGCTCTCGTCCTGTGTCTTCTCTCGATCGTGTGAAGGCGGTGGCGGCGGTGATCTGGAGGACGGCGGTGATTGGCGGCGTCGACGATGGAGCCCCGCCGGCGAGCTCCCGGCGAGGCAGCCCCTGTATACGGTGGGACAGCCTCTACTTTTCCCCTCCGCAGCCCCTGGTTCTCGTAGGGTTTTCATCAGATGGTTCTACGGCGAGAAACATTGACTTTCGTGATGATTTCGTCATCGGATGCTTTTTAGATGGCGTGATGTTAAACCCCCCGCGCATTCATCTGTAGATTTGGCACTTGACTTAACTGAATTTTTGACACTTGTTAACTGAATTTTTCGACACTTTTTAACTGAATTTTTTGACACTTGTTAACTGAATATTTGGACAGTTGTTAACCGAAGAATTGAACAGGTTGACTGCAAATGAATGTGCATTGTTAATTGAAGATTTGAACAGGTTAAATGCAAATGAAATGAAAATGTATGCATTCTTATCAGCACGATATGCTTAGCATGTGGCTAGTAACGAAACTGTAGCAGCCTCTAATTTCCTCGTTTTCCAAGGACGTGGCAGGCTCTGATTTCAGGATGTTCTGCTGGTGGGCTAACTTCGATACTGCACTGCGACAGATTTCATCAGCTCCTGCCAGTGGATGCCAATGTTAAATGCCTTTCAGATGTTGGTTTCTTCATCAACGTGTAAGGCAGAAGAACAAAAGCATGCTACTATCCGTTTTTACCACTTTGTGGATATTATTACTAGGCATTGCAATATATATAGAGAGAGAAGAAAGTGCTTGCCTTTCTGAATGATTAGTTCCTCGTTTAACACTTGTCATCTCTGCTCTTACAGGAAGGACATTACTGGAGCCAACCACGCTGAGGCATTTTTCAGTGATGTGGTTACAACACATGTATGCACGTTTGACAGTTTTCTCTACTATGGCATTCCCCGTAAAAAAAAGAGTCAATTACAATTTTTCTGAAATTTTACTGAATATTTCGACACTTGATAACTGAAGATTTCGACACTTGTTATCTGAATGTTTTCGACACTTGGTAACTGAAGATTTCGACACTTGTTAACTGAAGGGGATTTCCGTAAAAACTAATGCCACGCTGGCTTACTTGGTCAACGCCTGGTTCGTATAAAACTGAGAAAAGCACCGTACATGCACAATCGAGGCAAGTTTTTTCATCACTTTGATGTAGCCCACAACTTGTAGTACCAAAGTGAACATTCATGCCAACTTGTGACACCAGCAGTGTAATTGACTCTTTCTTTTTCTCTTTATCTTCCAGCGACCAGCACAACAGCGGAAGGCCAACTCTCTTCCTCTGCCAATACTCCAGCTACAGCATCTCACCCATCCCAGCTCCCATGGATTAATTCTGTCGCAGTTTTTCCAAAATAATCCTGTTGCTGCAATGAATCGGTACACTCCATCCTCAATCCACCATCTCTTTATTTGGTGTTTCTTCTCGATTCATCATGTCTCCTCTGATTTTTCGAATTTCATTGCTTCTTACTGCCTATGCTACTTGGATGCGTCCGTTGGAGTTGGAGGCCAGACCTAAGCGCTTGGTCGCTGATTCATCAATAGGAGCTAGCAGAGAAGACACTGAACCAGACTAGCAGAGACACGCGTTGCCACCTGTCACCCCATGCTCTCCTTTTCCCTAATTACTCAAAAGTTGTTTAATCCCCTTTTGTTTATGTTCTGTTCTCAATCCCTTTAAAGTTTCTAGACAAAGAACCACTTGATCTCAAAATGGTGCGCTTGATAAGTTTTTAGTGAAAGAATGAAATAACATCTTGGAGAAGGCTTCTTATGAATAACTAATGGAAGATTATGTATCAAAGAATGCTAGAAGGATGGCACGTTTTAATATCTGCTTTTTGATAAATTTAGTTCTTCAAACAATTGTACAACCGACATGTGATAATAGTTATATTGAAGGCCTAATTTTTTATTTCGCACCGGGCCTCCATTTTCTCGGGTACGGCTTATCGTAGTAAGAATCGATGAGTTTGACAAAAAAGAGTAGGAATTAATGAGTTTGATGGGGATATGGATTGAACTGTACTAAATGCAAACTTAATTGGCAATTACTAATTTCCTCACTTTGCTTCATGACGCATGCTACTATTTAAACTAGGCTAACTTCTAGGGGATGCCATTCTCACTTGTCGATCCAGTCTATTTACAGACATATACTCCTTGCATAAGAAGCAGAGAGACCGACCGTCGATCATGGCGAGGTCGGTCGTTGTAGCTGCGGTGATAGCAATGTTGTTGGTCCATTGCACCATTGCTACTGGTACTTCTGGTTGGTTGCCACCCATCCCAACGGAGCCCTTCCCAATCCCACCGCCAAAGCCCCCGTCGCCACCTGTGGTGCATGCGCCTCCTCCACCTCCTCGCCATCACACCCCGTCCACTGAGCGGCCCATGAATTGTGGCTCTGTTGTTTAGTTACGGGACGCGCCAGAAATTAAGGTGTCGTTTTCTTGCTTTGTAGATAAATAATGATCAACCAACAATAAAATATTATTACCCCTACCTGTCAAAAAGAGCAAGAATAACATGCATGTTTTTAGAAGTGCAAGTGATTTATTCAAACATAATAACCATTACAAGTACAATGCTTTAGATTCAATACACTATGAAGTAACCCTTAGAATTAAGAAGTACCATGAAATGTCTCAAATACATCTTCTCTGTTATAACAATTTCGGCAAGACGAATTCGACGGAAGCTACGATTTTTGTATGGGCGCTGCTAGGGATCAGACTACTGATCCCTGGTGTCGGTGTCAAAACCGGCGGAACTCGGGTAGGGGGTCCCGAACTGTGGATCTTAGATCGATGGGGAACAGTAGACGTGGGACATGATATTTACCCAGGTTCGGGCCCTCTCTAAGAGGTAAAACCCTATGTCCTGCTTGATTATATTGCTTGTGTAAATGGGATTACAGAGTAGATCTACCACGAGATCAGATGAACGAAACCCTAACTAGTAGGATGGGAATTGTTCTTCTAGCCTTTACGGACTAGACCCTCTGGTTTATATAGACACCAGGGGTACTAGGGTTTACAAATAGTCGGTTACATCAAGGAAACACCGGATCTTCCATCTTAACTTGGGGTACACACCAAGGCATAAAAGGTCTTCGGTCCGGATACAGCGCGGCCCACCAGTCCAGCCCATCTAAGATAGGCCGGAGTCCCGAGGACCCCCTAGTCCAGGACTCGCTCACCTGACTTCCTATTAGACTAGCCCAAAGCCGTAGGATTAGGATCCTATCAGACTAGTCAAGAAAATTAGATCAGTCTCACAGAAAACTTAAAGCGCATATTAATTATTGTGAGGGATATAAATACTAACACACGGACAAAGAGATTATTGCAGCATAAACATGGCATGGCCTTTCTTCTCCTTCTATTGTAGATAATCACACACCGCAGGCACACATGCCGCTCGGTGGCATTTATTCGAAAAGGGAAAAGAACGATAGATAATCTTGCATCACTATGCTTATATGGACAACGAATGTTCAGTAGCTAATTTATTCATGCTTCGGCCGTACTTGTATCGATCTCCATGCTCCAACCTCCAAGGGCGCCTTTCTCGGAGGATAATGAATGGGTGGCCCATTAGGACCATAATTCATGTGGGGAAATGCCCCCCGCCCTGGTGACGTTTCAAAAAAGTCTACATATCTTTCTTGATAAGGAGGGGCACGTACCAATGAAAAGCAAAAAATCAAGTCCACTTTCTGAGTCTTCATTTCGTGATTGTAGCCCACGGTAGCTTCCTTTTTAACTTGGACATCATCTTGTTGTTTCCATGAACGATTCGTACCAACTTGAGGCTTGTTACCATTGTTGCGGTCTCCAAATCTTGTTCTTCGTCACTCTCCGGACCATATGAATCCTCTTGCCACTGCATGTGCACACCGATGAAGCTAGTTAACAAACATATTACTTGTGAATTAATTCAATATGCGACATAGTAACTACTCCCCCCCGTTTTTATTTATTCAACAAATTAGCTTTGTTTAAAGTCAAAAATTATAAACTTCAACCAAATTTGTAGAAAAAACTAGTAACATATACAATACCAAATCAATACCATTCGATTTACCATCGAATATATTTTCACATATATAGATTTGTTACTGTAAATGTTCATATTGTTTTTCTATAAACTTGGTCAAACTTCATAAAGTTTGACTTCAGTGAAAGCTAACATGCGGAGTAAATAAAAATGAAGGGAGTATAATATTTGGAAATTTTTATTGAAATAAAGAAAAGGAATATCATTGGCCGAACCATAAGCCTCTGCAACTGTAGACTGTCCTATTTTTAAGTCCACCTACCATAGCTAACAAAATATCCTTAAAAGGTTATTTAAAACGAAATAGATTCTGATTTTTTTTAGACCATACATGTTCGTGTCTCTTATATGCGTGCAAAAGTTCATACTGAAATGACAAATTATATTATCTGGGAGAAAAGAAAATGTGCCCTTAAAAAGCAAATTTCGATAAACTTTGAATTATGTGCACTTAATTGCAATCACACTTCATCTGTATGTTGTGCTGGTTAATACGCAGGGATGTGAGTTGGTTCATGGTTCAACAAATCCTCTTTCAAATGAAGACATGAAAAATAGCATACTGACACTTGGCTATGCTAATTCCGAGAAATACCATTGCGACAGTATAGCATATAGTACACATAATCATACATTGAAAAATAGCACTACTGACACTTGGCACTTCAAACGAGTACCTTGCAACTTGTGAGAGCAAGACGCTCGAGGGCAGGAGTGTTGTGTAGAAAAACGCCAGAGAGTTTGCAGTCCGTTGCCAAGGTCACAGTCGTCGAGGACCAAGCTTGTGAGGTTGGGGAAGACGCAGCGGGGTTCATCCAGCACGGCCTGCGGAAGCGCGCCGCCTGTATGTACCATTTCTTGGAACCCAGAGAGCTGCAAGCTGGTAACATTGCACAGAGAGCCAAGGAGTCGACGCAGATATTTGATCAGCCAACTTGCAGTGTCTGGTTGATCGTCTAGCCAGTGACAGAGCAGATGGGTCTCGCCGAGTAGGCGGATGGATGCTTGGGCAACACAAGGTGTCTTCTTTAAGGTGAAGTTGTAGTTGGCGAGGCCGGCCAGCAGGAACTCGAGCCGCAACGACGCCAGGCGAGGGGCGGTGATGCAGACGTCGCTCCGGCCTATGCGTCTACTCCTAGGGGAGTCGTTCTGCCGGCCCCCGCCAGAGGACTCGTAGACGATGGTGAGGTTAGTGAGCGTGTCCGACGTGATCCACGAGATCACGGATGCGAGGACGGTGTTCCGGATCTCCAGTCTTCCAGGGCGGGGATGGTGTCGGTGCAGATTATATCCTGAACGGGCCGGCGGAGGCGTACGTTTTCGAGGCGGAGCTTGGCCAGGCGCCCGGCGCCAGGGTTGAAGAAATAGCACGGTAGCTCGACCGGATCACCGTCCCCGATGATGTCGAGCGCCGCCGGTGACAGCCTCAGGCCGCGGCGAATCCACCTTGTGATCATGTCCGTGTCGTTGCTACTACGTGGACGGCCGTCGCGGCGATGGATCCGGAACCTCAGGGTGTCGAGCGCATCGCCGGAGAGACTACGGTGGAACAAGAGATTGTCGGCGAAATCCTCCACCTTGGCTAGCGCATCCTCCTCTGCCTCAAACAAGCGAATTTCTTGGGCAAACTCATCAGCCTCTGGGTCCCAATCATCATCTAGATCCGCATCCTCTAGTTCCGAAGACTCTGGCTTCGAATCATCATCTTCTTGCTCCGAGGACTCTTGCTCCAAATCCTCCTTGATCTGGATGGGGAAGTCGTCGCTGTCGATGTGGATGCATGGGACGGCGCGCCAGAGGTGACGCCACCGCCGCGACAGAGCGCTCATCTGAACCACCTAGCAGGACCGGAGCTGCGAGAGGATGGCCAGGAGGAGGCGGTCCGGCAGGTTGCTCAGGCGGTCCATGGCGGCGGCGCGCTTTCGTCTGCGACGGGTCGTCCCTCCATCGCATACCTACGTTCGACTCAGCTAATTTTTTTCTTATTTCCTCAAGCGTGACGCGAGTACCTCCATCTATATATCGTTTTTCATGGTATACTCCCTCTGTATTTAAAAGAGTGTACTTCCAACTTTGTTGAAAGTCAAATTTTTTTATGTTTGACTGTATTTATACCATCAAATTAGTAGCATTAGATTCATGATAAAATATATTTTTGTTATATACCTATTTGGTTTCAGAAGCATTGATATATTTTTGCACAATTTCGGTCAAACTTTGAGATAGTTTGACCCTCCAACAAAGTTGGAAGTACACTCTTTAAAAAACGGAGGGAGTATGTGCCAAGTACCACTCCGTATTAAGGATGTGTTTCCTTTTTAAGCTGACATCCATCTGATTCGGTTGTTACCAACTATAGCCCCTCTTTCTTCGAGAATAAGCTACATACAACAGTTCGAAAAAAGATAATTAACATACAAGACGCCGTTTAAATCTGGAGATACTGAATCGATCACTCTTTCTCAAAATACAATGCACCAATTTTCATTTTTTTTTTTGGTGGATAAATACAATGCACCGTTTATAGTTATTATATGAGGCATTTGGTGGAAGGCTACTTTTTCAAAATAAATAGAGGTGATGATTTGAGGTATAGCGTTGGATGACCGACTCCCACATCATTGTCCGTGGACGTGTCCCACCCAGTCTGCAAATAAATATTGTGTCCATTTTAAGGGTTGGTGTTGAAGATGCCCTTATTTTTCATTTGCGGTAGAGGCCATATTTCAAGAGACATCACAAAATTCCCAAACTGAATAGGCAAAATGCTAGAATGTTTACCTCAAAGGAATTTTCCATTTTTCAGCACCTTATGTCCACTTTGAATGGACTGGTCGAAGGGTGTGAACAAAAGAATTGTATTTATAAGCCAATTCACTTAAGAGATGAAAGAAAAAACAGAAATATCCTGCTAGAGAGACACGTATCCTGGTAGAATATGTACTCATCATTTGTAAAGAACTAAAGACCATTTTCCTTTACCGTTGTTGACATAAATATCTCCAATATTCAAAAATTACACTTTCGGTCTTCTGTAGTGCTGTTTTTTCTTATCTGTGGGGTTCTTCTATAGTATTGTTAAATACTCCCCCAATCCCGAATTACTTGTCTCAGATTTGTCTAGATAATCCGTATCTAGACACGTTTTAGTGTTATTTACATATATATCTAGACAAATCTAAGGCAAGTAATTTGGGAAGGAGCTAATACAAAGTTTATAAATAGCATGTGGCTGGGATTACATCCCCACAATGAAGATAATTCACGACATTAGGGGGGTGGGGTCAAAAATTTAAAATGTCGAGAAATGAGATAAGCATGAATGCTGAGATACCAAAATTACAAATTGCTAGCAAATCAACATTAGGGGGGAGGGGCTGTATGTATCTCGCTTCACTTTCCTTCAGATCAACATACATCTGTTTTCTCCAATGATCCATTCAAGGACAAATCTTTATGGGTAATGCAAACTCTGAGAAATCCCAGCTCCATGCATAGCATCAGAATTCAGAAGACAAAAGTGTTTTTTGGGAGAGACAGCAATCAAATGAGATCAGACTCATGCAGGCACTTGAAACTAGTACTTCTTCTTGCAAGAGAGTACAAAACACATGAGTGAAGAGATTTGCGCCGCGCGAACTTGTCGCGGCGGCTTTTCTTCTCATTCCAGTATTCATTCAAGGTACAAGGTAGTGTCCTCGAGGCCAAAAACACCGTGACCCATTCTGCGTCCTGCTATGTAATGACAACTTAGTTCATGCAGAGACTAGATAACTTTGATGCGACCCGAAGATACTCAGCGTCAGCCAAACTCAGATGGCGCGCGCGGTAAGCTAGCACACAAGCTGCCACAAGGGCTTTTATTTGGAAAGGGAAACGTAATAACAATATAAAACCTTGCATCACTATGCTTTGCTATATATCAGCAACTGGTGCAACTCAGGACCGGGCCCATAGTGGTACCAAATGTGCGGCCAGCACAGGGAGTATTTAACCAAAAACTATCACAATTGACGGAAACGTGACGAAAAACTACCACTTTACGATTTTGTGCGGAAAACTATCACGTTTGTTCTAATCCGTGGCAAAAAAACAACCAACTCGCGAAACCGCTCGCTTCGCCCGTGCTAAGCCCGAATCTGACCGGTTGGGCCCACGAACCAGGTGCTACCGTGGCCAACCGACGCCCGCCGCGCGTTAACGGCGCGTTTGCGGTCGGAACGGCGCCTGTCGGTCGGGTGCGGGTCAAGATCTGATCCGTTCCCCTCTCGCTTCACTCTCTCCCTCCTCTCCCTCTCTCTGACCTAGGTGGCGGCCGCCATGTCGTCGGTGATTCCGGAGGGGGGCGGCGGCGATATGGGTGGTGGCGACGGCGGCGGCGACGCCGGCGGCGGTGGCACAAGTTTGGACGCTGTGGGCTCAGTCGATAACTGGTTGGGGAGCACCAGTTTCTCGACGCAGGCAGGCTCGCAGCAGCCGGAGGCACCGCTCGCCCAGTCATCGCCGGCGCCTGGATGTTCTATGGGTTGCAGGTATGGAAATATCTCTTGCTTAAATGAACATCTTTTCTTCAATCTGGCAAATTAGTAAGATGTGTTTGTTTCTGTTTGTTGAACATGTGTAGTAAACTGTATTGCACTTGTAGTTCTGTCAATTTCAATTCAATTCATGAGTACTTATTTGTGCAGTTTGGCTGACCAAAAGTGGGACATATGGTTTCATTTCGAAGGAAGAAACCCTGTGAAAAGGGGTATATATGAGACAGATATTTCTTTTCTTACTCTACAATCACTCATTGCTAGTGAAGGGTATGGGGAGAGTGATTACATGTATTATGTGAAGGAGGAGGAAATTGGATCTGAAAGAGTAAAGTATTTAGGTAATGAAGCTAGTGTTCATGAAATGTTGGAGTTTTATCATCATGTCAAGGTTGTGAACATAAGGGTTGTGAGAGATGTTGAACCTGCAAGTAGTACACAGGCTAATGAGAATTACATGAACACTCAAGAGAGCTGCTGTGTGAAAAAGATAGTGGAGCAATCTGAGCTTCAGAATCAGATAAATGATAGAAAGGCTCAGCTTGAGAGGAGCAGGATTCAAAGAGAGGCAGATTTGAACCACTTTGAAGGAGACACTGAAGTGTCTGAATTTTGTTCTGATGATTCAGTTCATTCAGATGGGAGTGCTGAAGTTGTTCAAATGGAAATAGAGTGTGCCTCTGAAGAGGATAGAGAATTGGAAACTACTGCTATTGTGAAACACGTGAAGAATCCTGGTCCAACTAGCAGATGTCACAATGAGGTAGAGAAAAAACGCTTTGAAGATTGGTTTCCTGAAGCAGATGATTTTTGTTTTGCTGGTGATGTAGGCATAAGTGATGAGGAAGAAGAAGATGAAGTTGAACTACCATACCTCCTGAAGAAGCCAAAGAGTAATAAGAAAAAGATGAAGGATAGGGTATATTTTGACCCCTCAATTCCCAATTCACATTTACTGTTGTGCAAGAGCTTGTGTTTTGACAGTGTTTACCAGTTTAGAGAAGCATTAAGGGATTTTCATATAAGGACTTTGAGGTCTTTTCACTACCACAGGAACTCCCCAACAAGAATTATTGTTTGGTGTTCACAGAGAGAGCATGGATGTGAATTTTACATGTGTGCCTCCAGGATAGCTCATGAAAGAACTTTTTGCATTAAGAAGTGTAACATGGAGCACACTTGTCCAGCATCAGCAAAGAACACAAAGGTTACTACTAAGTGGCTTTCCAAAGCAGTTGAGCCTTCTCTTAGAGCAGATCCTAGAGCTCCTGTGGATGCACTTATTAAAAACAGCAAAGTCAATTTTTCTGTTGATGTATCAAAGAGTGTGGCCTATAGGGCAAGGAGGAAGGCTCTTAAGGTTGTGCAAGGTGACCAGAAGGAGCAGTACTATAGACTGAGGGACTACCTACAAGCAGTTATTGATACAAACCCTGGTAGCAGGTGTATAGTTACAACATTTGAGGACCCAGAAAACCCTGCACCAACTCCTAGATTTAAGTACATGTTCTACTGCTTGCATGCATCAAAGGAAGGACTTCTTAATGGTTGCAGGCCCTTTATAGGTAAATGTACAACTGCATTTTCTTCAAAATATCTTGTTGAGAAAATTATGGTAGCTAATTTGGGTATGGATGCAGGGCTTGATGGTTGCTTCATCAAGCTAACCACTGGACAGCAAATTCTTGCAGCCACAGGAAGAGATGGCAACAACAACATCTACCCCATAGCCTTTGGTGTGGTTGATAAGGAAGATTCTCATAGTTGGACATGGTTCCTAACCCAGCTAAGATGTTGCATTGGAAGTGGAAGCAAATTTGGAACCTACACCATTATTTCTGACAGGAAAAAGGTATGCACCCTATCTTTGCCAGTACTTCAGAAATATTGATATTACTGGCTTAATTTCTTTTTGTTCATGACCATAGTTATTAATTTATAAACAGGGTCTTCTTATGGCTATAAATGAGGTGTTCCCTGATTCCCCTCAGAGATACTGCCTCAGGCACATATATGCAAATTTTCAGTCAGCTGGTTTCAGAGGAGCAGAACTAAAGAAGCTAGTAGATCAGGCTAGCTACTCATTCACCAAACATGGCCATGAATTAGCAATGGCAGAGCTGAAAGCAGAGTGTGAGGATGCCTGGAAGTGGCTTAAGAAAATTCCAAAGGAGACTTAGTGTAGGTCTGCAATGGATTATAATTGCAAAACTGATCTTGTTGTGAACAACCTTAGTGAGGTTTTCAACAAAATGATCCTTGATGTTAGGGCCAAACCAATTAGGACAATGTTTGAAGGAATTAGGACTAAGCAGATGATCAAAAGGCAGAAGACTAGGAAAAAGACAGAGACCAGCAGGTGGATGATCACACCCAACTATTCAGAGAAACTGGAGGAGAATAAGAAGTATGCCAAATTTTGTGAGGCACATAGGGCTGGTCCTGACATTTGGCAAGTGTCAAGTGGTGAAAATCAGTACTGTGGGAACATAGCTACTAAATCATGTGACTGCAGGAGGTGGGACATGACAGGTGTGACATGCAGTCATGCAATAGCAGCAATGAGCAAGCTTCACATGCACCCAGAGGACTATGTGCATGATTTTTTCAAAAAACCACTATATATTGAAGCATACAAAGACATTGTGTACCCTGTCCCTGGTCCTGAATTCTGGCCTGACACACATACTCAGGATATTGAGCCACCAGTGTTCAAAGAAAAACCAGGCAAGAAACAGACAGCTAGGAGGAAGGGCCAGTTTGAGGTGCCTGCACCAATGGACACAAGCAGGATGGGAACAATTACATGCAGCAATTGTGGTCTACAAGGCCATAGATATACAAACTGTGGGAAAGCTCTGCAACCAAGTCTTGAGATGAGAAAGAACTTACATCAGGTCATTTGAAAATCCATAGATATCTCTACAAGGCCATAGATATTTCATCTAGAATTACTAACTGTTTTAATTTTGTCATGCAGGAGAATAGAGAAATTTTCAAGGGTTCATCTAGTGCTATACATGTACCTCCACAACCACCACATCAACACCAAAGTTCACACATCCCAGCCTCATCTGCCCTACCTCCTAAAGCAACGAGGAACAGAAAAACAACAGCAGCTAAGAGAGGTTCAGCATCAACAGTTTCAGCAGGACCAGCCAAGTCTTCACCAGCACCTTCAAGAGGATCAGGATCAACAAGAGCTCCAAGAGGATTCAATGCACCCAGAACATCCACTGGAGAACCTGGGATATTAACAGGCAAGAGGAAGAGGAAACCTACTAGCAAGTTTGCAGCCTATTTCAGTGCAAGTGGAAATCATTGAAACTCTGTTCTGCTACTTCAATGTTGAGTGTATGCTACTAAGTTTCTGTTGTGCTACTTGAATGTTTATTGTATGCTACTAAGTTTCTGTTCTGGTACTTGAATGGTTAAATTCAGACTTGTGAGCTTGAATGTTGATTATATGGTACTGAATTTGTGATAGTGCCAAGTGCATGTTCAGAAATGTTTATATTTGTTATAATTTGTTTTTGCTACTTGGCATTTCTACAGTTCAGAAAATTTTTATATTTGTTTTTGCTACTTGGCATATCTACAGCTCAGAAAAAACCAGAAATTTTTTTAATAAAAAAATTGTTTGGCCTGGGGCTCGAACCCAGGACCAGGGGGTGTAACCATGCGTTCCATACCAGTGGGCTAGTGCTAGTGATTTGTTTGACTAGCACCGGCCATCCTAGTTATGTTGGTTGGTGGGCACGTACTGTGTTAAGCGTGCGTTGCGCCGGCTGCGTCGTGAGCGTGCGTTTCATACCGCTAGTCGTTTCGGATTCCCAGGGCATTAATACGTGTCCACTCGCCGCTCTCTCACTCGCCCACTCGCCGCTCGCACCGCCCACTACACTCCCCCTCTCTCCTGTCGAAATCCACGCCGACAACCACCCCACCGTTGTCGCCATGGACGGGAGCCTAGGCTGGCAAAGGGCCGTCCAGGAGCTCGCCGGCAACAACCAGGAGCTGCGCGCGCAGTACAGGGAGATCGCGTGCTGGTTCCCCAGCATGGTGATGATGAGGAACCACGCCTGCGGCCTCGTGAAGGTCATGACGGCTGCTGAAAAGCAGCGTTGCTTCCCTCGCGGCTTCACCGTCCCGCCGGCGACCATTCTTCTGTGGGCGATGCGCGAGGTGCAGCGCGCCCGTTGGTGGATGTACCGCTCATCCACCACGCCGCCGGCAGGCGACGATCCTGCGCGCGTTGCGTCCTGGGCGGAGCACGTCACCGACGCCGTCCTAGCTCTCCCAGCCCCCATCAACAACGCCTACTGGGAGAGGCGCAATCCGTGGGTCCTCGGGCCAGACGATGACTCCGAGGTGGACTCATCTGACGACTCTGACGATGAGTCCTCTGACGACGAGGTGGAGGAGCTCGTCGTACTCTCCGACGACGAGCCGGATGTGCAGCTGCGGGCGCCCGTCCTCGACGCCGTGGAGGGGGACAAGAACCTCCCAATTAGGTCAGCACTATGTGACTCCTAGGTCTGTTCTATGTCAGTTCAGTTAGTTTGGTAATCTACTTGCTATCTATGTATGCCAGCACTATGTCAGACTATCTATGCCACTACTATCTATGTATGCCAGCACTATGTTCAGTTCTATGCCAAACTATCTACTTGCTATCTATGTATGCCACTACTATGTTCTCAGTTCACTATCTATGTCAGACTATCTAAGTTGGATATGGGCAACACTGACTATCTATGTTATCATTTCCAAGTATGTCACTACTGTCAGCTAGCTAGATATATATGCAGATATTGGCTACACATAATATATGCAGAGTAAAACAGCCTCATCATAGATAAAACATTCTTACTTACTTAACTTAGCATGAGTACTCACTTAGCATAGTAGGTCTTAACATAAAAGTCATTACATCATAGATAAAACCATCTAGTTCTTAAACCATAACAGTAGCTGGCTCATACCATCTTGATTCAGGTTCTGAAACCACATGAAACTTTCCCAAAATATACACCTAACATGCATGACATTCCAAGGCCAGCTATATATATAGGCCATTACTTAACCAACACAGCAAGCACTTCACTCATTCATTATTGCCTTGATCCTCTCCATCTTATCTTTGCTGGCATGCCCAGCATTGAGCAGATCAGCAATCAGATACTCCAGCTTCTTCTTCTCTTGCTTAAGTAGGTCCCTGTCCCCCTCCACTTCCTTCTTGGCCTTCCTCATGTTCTGAATGATATCTGCTTGGCTTTGAAGAATGCACCTTTGCTCCTTGGCAAGCTTCAGTTTTTCCATACTTATCTCAATCTTTGCCTGATCCTCAAGTTGTTTCTTCTTCTCATTTAGTTCATTGATTGCCTTACTGGTATAGTCCATGTCATGAGACATCTTGCCATCTTGATAGTCAAAAAGCTTGGACACATCTTCTACCAACTGGGTGTAGTTGTTTGACAGGAACTCAATTTCCTTCTTTAGCTTGCCCACCTCTTTCTCATGAGCTTGTTTGTCCTTCACCCTACCCAAGTTCTGCTCATGGTACATGTCCCAAATCCTTGCTAGGCACCTTTGTAGAATCTCTGGCCAAGGACCATCCACCCACTCCACCACCCCACAGCTGACACCTTCATCCTACAGAAGCAATTCTTTAAAATTAAGCACAAAGCACCTTACTAACAAACTTAGTACAGATAACTCAAGTCATTTAAGTGAAACCCTATGTTTACTTAAATGCTCTCTGAATTCAGCTAACATAATTCTTTCAAACTAAGCACACAGCACCTTATTTAGCAGCAGAGATAAATTCAGTTAACTCTGTTCTTTTCAGTTAACAGATATATTCAGTTAACAGCTAACAGAATTTTAGTTAATAGTTCACATTTAACAGGTGTTCTCAGGTTCATAGTTAATAGGTGTTCTCAGCAGAGATAAATTCAGTTAACTCTGCACTTTTCAGTTTTAGTTCTAAACACAGCACACATCTATGTACAACTTAATACCTGCTGCACCACACATCTCCAGCAGCAAAACACATCACACACCACACATCTCCACCAGCAAAGCAAGTAAGTGTTCAAGATTTAATACCTGGTGCACAGGACAACCAAGGAATCGCCTCCCTGTCAAAGCACCTTCAAAAGCTACCATCTTCTTCGGCCTCTGATGATGCATCATGCACGTCGGCAAAGATTCAGTGAAAGAACCACAGAAAGATGGATCCACCACACTGTCAGGTGTTTCCTGTAAAAGAAACTTGGAATCAAACCAAAAGCAACTAGGAATCTCCAATTTGGATGAACTAACCCTAACCCTAACTCTGTTCCACCATTATGCACTTACAAAGAGCTGAGGATCCATTGAAACCATGCAGATGTCCTCGTCCGAGCTCTCCTCGTCATTCCAGGATGGCATCCTCAAGTTCTACCGGCAGCAATGGCGGCGGCGGCGACGAAGATAAGCTCAGAGCACCAGGGAGAGGGAGAGGATGAGGAGGAGTGACTGAGCGAGCGAGGAGGAAGAGGATGAGTGAGTGAGCACCAGGGAGAGGGAGAGGATGAGTGAGTGGGGCCACTTATTGGACCACCGAACGACAGCCGCAAACGCGCCGTTAACGGCCGTTAACGCGCGGCGGGCATCGGTTGGCCACGGTGGCACCTAGTTCGTGGGCCCAACCGGTCAGATTCGGGCTTAGCGCGGGCGAAGCGAGCGGTTTCGCGAGTTGGTAGTTTTTTGCCACGAATTAGGACAAAAGTGGTAGTTTTCCGCACAAAATCGTAAAGTGGTAGTTTTTCGTCACGTTTCCGTCAATTGTGGTAGTTTTTGGTTAAATACTCCAGCACAGGGCTCACAATTTTGGAGGCCCCAAATTTTGTACATAGGCCTAGTAGTATTTCTCAAAAAAAAAAATTACTAGGCGCTGGAGCTGGGCTGGAGCTAGGCCTCGAGGCCATCGAGTGCTGGTGCTCGATCGATCTTTCGATCGATAATATGGAAACGCTACCGTTGGTAAAAAAAACCGCATCGCTACAGAAGGCCATCGGGATCGTTTCGTCTCTCGATCTTGGGACTGGTCACGTCAGCTTTGCTACAGGAAACAGGATCGTCTCGTCGCCTTCGCCTCATCAGATCGATCGTATTCAGGCCACTGCAGTTGTTGCCTTCCTAGCTTCCTCTTCCAAATGTCAGACTCGTCACCTCGTCGGATCGATATGTGACCAACTCCAACCTCCGGGTGCTTAGCGAGTCCTCCTTTCCGATTAATTTCGGTTCCTACTCCTAATTCCTAATTTCCTAATTAACTTTTGGCAAGGATCGTTACTTCTTTAGAGATCGGTTCTTACCTCCTCGGTTAAAGGTCACAGTGTAGCAGTTCAACCGGACATGACCCAAAACTAGGTGAGTTAGACAGTTTGTCTAATTGCCAAACATTACGCATGATCTCCAATAGATATGATTTTTTATATGTCCAGTTGTTATGTTATATACATTAGAAAAATATTCTACGAAATATATATATACATTATAATTGCTCGTTAGTTTATTTTTTAACGAGATATGCCCCATTTTTTAGTTTCGCACAGGGCCTCGGATTTTGGCGGCCCGGCTCTGGTGCAACTGGTGCTCCGAGTATCATCATCTCCGGCATATCATGGAGAAGAATTCCCATAACCACCGGCCGGGGCCGGGTAGGTAACCCCGTACGGCGTCTCGTTGCTCAAAGTACCTGCAACAGTAAGGGCGTGTTTGGTTGCCCGCATTTGGGTCAACCAGGCTCGCGCGGGATTAAAACGGCCCGTTTGGTGGCCTGCATACACTGTTCGGCCTGCACGGCAAGAACTTTAAAGCACACTCGGCCAAGGCCCGCGAGCTACGCTCCAATCGGCAGTTTCTGGCGAGGCAGACCCGAGCAGCAAGTGGGCCCCTTGCACGAGAGGAGATGGGAGGGATGCGAGCTCTGTAAGTGATTCTTCTTCCTCCTCCACTGACCTCATGCCTTATCTCCTTTCTTCCTTCTCTCTAATCTACACAACGGTGCTTCGATTTGAGGTAAGCTCTACACGAAAAAGATGCACATTGATGTTACGGTTCCATTCAGGTGATCAGTTCGTAGTTTCGTCGGCCGTAAATGCTCAATTTTGTGTTCATGTTCGAAGCTTTTTTGGACGATTTTTGTCAGATTCGGCCGTCAATGCTCTGTTTTCCACACTGTATTTCTGCTGGATATTCCAAGAAAAAAGAAAAGAGCGAGACGGCGGACTGTTCCTGCCGGTGTGCTTCACGGTTTCAGTAATGCTGTCTATACAACAGAACAGTAGCACCAAGCCAAAGACCAAGCAATAAAGCTACTAAACTGAACTTGAAACTGGAAAAAGAAATGTGTTCTGACACACCAAGCAATAAAGCTACTAAACTGAAAAATAATACTCCCTCCTTCCATGAGTAAAATTGATAAAACCACCACAATAAAAGCGTCTTTAGAAAATCATCACTTTACAATTTGTGATAAAAAGCACCGCACGCAGCAACTGACAATGACAAAAAACAATAACCCTAAATACTAATTGCTTTCTTGACGTCACTAACTGGTTGGACCCGTCCATTGGGTTGAGTTGACAAAACAAAAGTGCCAGATTGACTCTCTCTCTCTCCAAGCAATTAGCATTTAGGATTAGTTTTTTTGCCACTGTCAGTGTGTTGCATGCGGTTCTTTTTTATCACGAACTGTAAAGCGGTGGTTTCTACTAATGAAATTTGTATTGTGTTGGTTTTATGGATTTTATTCTCCGATCCATATTCCTTGTTGAACTGAAGCTGCGACAAGTAATATGGATCGAAGGACTAGAAAAAATATTCTTCTTCCATCCGCCTGATCTAGCATTCTCAGTTATTGCGAGTTGCCATGAGGTTAGGAGTGGTCCGTACGGATAGGGACGGTTTCCGGGTCCATTTTCGAGATTCCCTTTCCCCTCAAAATGTAACATTTATTATTTCAGTAAAAAAACATGTATCTGCCAGATACATTTCAAATGACCTTGTCAAGTAGGCAATATAATTGCGGACGGATAGACATGATGTCAGAAGGTCATTTGATTAACAGGGAGCAACAAAAAGACACAAATCAAGTCAGTAATTCATAGAGGCACGCACCTACCAAGCCCTGCCTGGACGATTGAAAGCCCTCTTCATGAGAAACACGAATATGAAAACATAACTTACTTTTGGACTTCTCGTTCAAAAGATATAAAAGTTTGAAAATTGGAAGACAAACATAAAATCACACGCGAAGGACTGGGTGCCCTAAGAAGTGCGTGCCACAAATCCTCGTCCAAATCAAGTCCACTTTCTCTGTCTTCATTCTGTGACTGTAGCCCGCGGTAGCTTCCTTTTTATCTTGGACCTCATCTTGTTGTTTGCATGAACAATTCGCACCAACTTGAGGTTCGTTGGCATTGTCGTGGTCTTCAAATCTTCTTCATCACTCTCCCGAGCATAGGGATCCACTTGCCACTGCATGCGCACACCGATGAAACTAGCTAGCAAGCCTATTAATTGTGAATTAATTCAAATTACGACATAGCAACTACTCCCTCTGTTTTTATTTATTTCACATATTAGCTTTCTCTAAAGTAAAAAATTATAAACTTTGATCAAATTTGTAAGAAAAAACTACTAACATATAGGAGTACATCACCAAATCAATACCATTAGATTCACCATTGAATATATTACCACATGATACAAATGTGTTATTGTAGATGTTCATATTGTTTTCTATAAATTTCGTCAAACTTTATAAAAATTTATTGCTAATATGCGAAGTAAATAAAAACATGGGGAGTATCATATTTTTAAAATTTCATTGAAATGAAAAGCAGATATATAGTTGGCCGAACCATAAGGCTATGCTACTCTAGACTGTACTACTTTAAATTCCACCTACCGAATAAAATATTCTTAAAAGGTCATTTAAATTTTAAAAAGTTCTGATTTTTTTTTTGACACAGTACATGTCCGTGTCTTTTATATGCGTGCAAAAGTTCACGCCGAAATGGCAAATTATATGCTCTTGGAGAAAATAAATAAATGTGCCCTTAAAAAGCAAATTTGGATAAACTTTGAATTGTGTGCACTTAATTGCCATCCCACTTAATCTGTATGTTGTGCTGGTTAATATGCAGGGACCAGTTGGATCATGGTTCAACCAATCCTCTTTGAAAAGAAGACTTGAAAAATAGCACTACTCACACTTGGCTATGCTACTTCCTATCAATAAATACTATTGCGACAATATTAGCATACATGGTACAGATAATCATTTCGAACGAGCGAACGTACCTTGCAACTTTTGAGAGCAAGCCGCTCGAGGGCAGGAGTCTTGTGTAGAAAAAGCCAGAGAGTTTGCAGTCCGTGGCCAAGGTTACAGTCGTCCAGGACCAAACTTTTGAGGTTGGGGAACACCCAGCAGGGTTCATCCAGCACTGCCTGCAGAAGCACAGCGTGTGTACGTACCATTTCCTGGAACCCAAATAGGTGCAAGCTGGTGACATTACACACAGAGCCGAGGAGGCCGCGTAGATTGGTGATCACCGGACGTGTGGTGTCTGGTTCGTCGTCGTCGTCGTCGTCGTCCCAGCTCCACGGCCGAGGAGTCTCCTCAAGTAGGCGGATGGATGCTTGGGCAAGGCAAGGTAGCTCCTCTATGGTGAAGTCCAAGTTGGCGAGACGGGCGAGCGGGAACTCGAACCGCAGCGACGCCAGGCGAGGGGCGGCGATGTGGCCAAACATCTCGTATCTGGGATTACTCACCGGGGAGTCCTAGACGACGGTGAGGTTCGTCAGCGTGTCGGACACAATGTACCCGAGGGCACTGTTCCTGATCTCCACGTCTTGCAGGACGGGTAGGAGGCTGTCGGTGCCGAAGAGATCCCCGATGGACCCGCGGAGGAGAACGCCGTCGAGGCGGATCTTGGTGAGGCGCCCAAGGCTGGCGCTGCCGTTGGAGATATAGGAGGGTTGCTCCATCGGGATACCGTCGACGACGATGTCGATTCCCGCCGGTGACAGCCTCAGGCCGCGGCGAATCCACCTGCTGATCATATCCGTGGTACCGTGTCGACGTCCGTCTCGACGATAGATGAGCAGCCGCAGGGTGTCCAGCGCCTCGCCGGAGAGACTATGGTGGAACAAGAGATTGTCGGCGAAATCCTCGAGCTTGGCTATCGCGTCCCTCTCTGCCTCAACCAAGCGACGATCTCGGACACACGAATCAAGCTGATCTGAGTTCCGATCATCATCTTGGTCTGAGGATAAGTCGGAATCCTAGTCGATCTGGATGGGGAAGTCGGCCCTGTCGATGTGGATTGTAAGATTAGGGAAACCACACGTTGTGGTGCCTTGTATTGATCAATATATAGAGGTTACAAGGCAGAGTTCATATCGTACAATATACGGACACCTATACAAGGACTACACATATACAACCGTATATCTATACAAAACAATACGGTTATATATTCTAACACCCTCCCTCAGTCGTAAACGGGCGTCGACGAATGTTAAGACTGTCCCGAAAATCCTAGAAGAGAGGGGATGGCAATCCTTTGGTGAAAATGTCCGCAAATTGAGAAGAACTCGGAACGTGAAGAACCCGGACCTCGCCTGTGGTGACACGGTCTCGTACAAAGTGTAGATCGATCTCCACATGCTTGGTGCGCTGATGATGAACGGGATTCTGTGTCATGTAAACAGAGCTCACATTGTCACAAAACACCACAGTGGCACCAGTCACCGGTCGATGAAGCTCCTGAAGAAGCTGCCGTAACCAACATGTTTCAGCCACTACATTTGCAACTGCCCTGTATTCGGCCTCGGCGCTGGAGCGAGAGACCGTGTGCTGCCGCTTAGCAGACCATGACACCAGGTTAGTGCCTAGGAAGACACAATAACCTGAGGTAGACCGGCGAGTGTCGGGACAACCTGCCCAATCAGCGTCAGAATAGGCCATCAATTTGTTGGAGCTGCGTCGAAACAAAGTGAGGCCATGGCCGGCGGTGCCGCGGATATAGCGAAGCACACGCTTCACAAGGAGCAAATGATTAGCCCGAGGATCATGCATATGAAGACAAATCTGCTGCACAGCATAAGAGATGTCTGGCCGAGTGAATGTGAGGTACTGAAGACCGCCTGCAATACTACGATACTCGGTGGGATCTGCAACTGGATCACTGGACTTGGCTGAAAGTTTGGAGGTAGTATCAACGGGAGTAGAGATGGGTTTGCACTGCAACATGCCAGCTCGGTCAAGAAGATCCATTGCATACTTCTCCTGGGAGAGGAACAGACTGTCCTTGCTGCGTGTGACAGAGATGCCCAGAAAGTAATGAAGATCACCCATATCTGTCATACTGAACTCGGTACGAAGAGAGGCAATCAAACTGTGCAACAATGTCGAGGAAGATGCAGTCAGGATGATGTCATCCACATAGAGCAGGAGATAGGCCATGTCAGCGCCACGCCGATAGACGAACAACGAGCTGTCGGACTTGGAGCCAACGAAACCAACCGATGCAATGAACGAAGCAAACCGCTGAAACCATGCTCGAGGCGCCTGTTTCAAACCATAGAGTGATTTGTTGAGGCGACAAACCTTATCAGGGAAGCGAGGGTCAGTGAACCCAGAAGGCTGACGAGCATAAATAGTCTCGGTGAGAGTGCCATTGAGGAACGCATTCTTGACGTCAAGCTGATGAATCGACCAGTCACTAGAAAGAGCAAGAGAGAGCACTGTGTGAATGGTGGCTGGCTTGACGACAGGGCTGAAAGTTTCATCAAAATCGATACCTTCGCGCTGAGTAAATCCATGGAGCACCCAACGAGCTTTGTAGCGATCCAAAGAACCATCAGACTTCATCTTGTGACGGTAGATCCACTTACCAGTAACGATGTTAGCATTGCGAGGTGGATCAACGAGGTCCCAAGTGTTGTTGGAGAGAAGAGCACCATACTCCTCAACCATAGCAGAATGCCAGTTTGGATCCTTGAGAGCACCACGATAAGTCTTCGGTATTGGAGATAAACCCTCAACATGAAGATCAAAAATCTTTTTCGGCTGCACAATACCCTGTTTGGCACGAGTGGCCATGGCGTGAGATGGTGGCGGTGGGGTGCCCCGCGGCCGGCGGGTCCGGGGTGGATCCACAGCAGCAGGAGCTGGCGATGGCGTGGCCTGCGGTGACGCTGCTGCAGTAGGAGAAGGACTCCCAGCAGGGCCGCCATCAAGGCCCCCAGTAGGGCGCTCGGCAGAAGCCCGTTCCCCAGGCGATCGGGGTGAGATCGGTGGCGGCGACCGTGACGGCGGCGACCGTGGGGTCGCGGCCGGGGTTACCGTGCCTGGCACGGTGAACGGCATCAACGACATCGGCTGCTCAGTACCCTGCAAGAAATCATAAGTGTGCAGGGAAGGAGTAGGAGTTGGCGAAGATGGAGGGGAGGCAAATGGGAAGCTTGACTCATCGAACACTACATGGCGGGAGATGATGATCTTTTGGGTGGAACGATCAAGGCAACGATAGCCATGATGCCGTGATGGGTACCCTAGAAACACGCATGGCACGGAGCGAGGCGCAAGTTTGTGCAGAGCAACGGCGGTGGTGTTGGGGTAACATAGACATCCGAAAACCCGAAGACCAGCATATGCAGGGTCCACGCCAAGTAAGGAACGAAAGGGAATCCGATCCGAAATTGCCTTGGAAGGTAGCCGATTATGCAACATAACGGCGGTGTGAAGAGCTTCGACCCCAAAACGAGGTGGCATGCTAGCTTGGATGAGGAGTGTACGAGTAATGTCATTAAGAGTACGAATAATGCGTTCGGCTTTACCATTCTGTTGCGAAGTGTATGGACATGAAAAGCGGAGTGCAATTCCATGGTGCTGGGCAAACGAATGGAGGAGTGAATTATCGAACTCACGACCATATCACACTGAATAGCCTGCAAGCGTGCACTAAACTGGGTGAGCGCTAAAGCATGAAGGGACGACAAGTGCGAGAAAGCTTCTGACTTAGACCGTAGAGGATAAACCCATGCATACTGAGTAAAATCATCGAGACAAACGAGATAATACTTAAAGCCAGAAATACTCTCAACAGGAGATGTCCACAAATCACAGTGAATTATCTGAAACGGAGTAGTGGTTGCACGATTGGTGGAAGAAAAAGGAAGACGAACATGACGACCTAACTAACAAGCATGACACAAACTACTTTTATTCTTTTCCCTAGGGATGATCGAAGAACGAGCTAATGACTCCATGACGGGCCGCCCAGGATGCCCAAGCCAACGGTGCCAGAGTGCTGCATCGACGACGAGGAAGGCGTGTGGCTGGCTGGTAGAGGAAGGACGGATGGAGTAGAGAGCTCCGAAGCTATTGCATCTGAGAATCTCGGTCCTGGTTAGAAGATCCTTCACAGAAAAACCAAGAGGGTCAAATTCGACGGATACACGATTATCAATGGTGAACTGACGAACAGACAAAAGGTTTTTGACTATGTTAGGAACCACTAAGACATTACGAAGGTAAAGAGGACGAGAGGTGGTGGAAATAGGAAGACGTGCATGCCCGGTACCGGTGATTGGAAGGGTGGAACCGTTACCGACAACGAAAGCACGACAAGAGGAGGAGGAGGGGGGACACGGAGGTGAGCATACCGGGATCGGACGTGAAGTGGGAGGAGGCGCCGGTGTCCATCACCCACTCCCTGGTGGGTGCTTGCAGCCCCATGGTCTGGAACTGATGCATGAGCGCGGCCTGGTCCCACGAAGCAGTTGGTGATGTCGGTGATAATGGAGCCGGACCGGTGAGTCCGTAGGAGGGCTGTCCAGGGGCGTAGCCATAACCGTAGGGGGCAATGCCGTACGGGCTCTGGGCGTAGAACGCTTGCGGCGACGGGGTGTGCCGGGGCGTGTAGCTGGGAGCCGGGGCGTAGGCGGGCGGCGCACGGCCGAGCAGGCCCCCCTGGCCATAGGGCCACATCTGGATGGCACCGTTCCAGGGATGCTGCGGTGAGGGCCAGGAAGGAGTGGCAGCCGGCGGGGTCGCGGGCGCCGGGATGATCTCCTTGGCGACTCCAGCGGCGGCCTTCTTCTTCTTCTTTCCTTTTCCAGAGGCCTTGCCAGGGTTGCCGGTGTTGCCAGGGTTGCCGGCGGTGTTGGTGAAGAGGGCCGTGTCCGAGTTGCGGGCGCGGCGATTTTTGCGCTTCATGTCCTGGAGCGCGAGCAACGAGCGGCACTGCGCGAAGGTCATACCGGGCATGAGGGAGATCAGATCGGCGGCGGACTCGTATTGCTCGGAGAGGCCATTGAGGCAGTGGACCACCATCTCGGCATCATCAACGGGGGCGCCAAGATCCGCAAGCCCATCGGAGAGGGACTTGACCTTCTGAAGATAGTCGGCCATGCTCATCTCTCCCATCTTGACATCCCCGAGCTCGGCCGTGAGGTGGAGCTGACGATTGATCTTGTGGTCGTTGAAGAGACCGTTGATGCTGTTCCAGAGATCGACGGCGAGGGGATCGTCACCTGGCGTCATGACGGCGTCGAGGATGCTGAGCGAGACAGACCCATAGAGCCAAGAGACGACGGTGGCGTCGAGGAGAGACCACTCCGGGTTCGGCGCATAAGGGGCGTCGAGGTCGAGGTGATCCAGGAGGGCGTACTTGCGGCAGGCGGCGTGGAAGAAGGTGCGCCACTGACGGTGAACGCCGGTGTCAAGCGCGAGCTCGACGGGAACGTGTCCCTTAATGGAGTGCAGGCCAACGGCCTGGGCATGCAGCGAGGTCAAGGAGAAAGACCCCGCGCTCGTCCCGGATCCATCGGCGGCAGTCGCGAGAGGCAGCTTGGCCTTGGCGGCCTCGGCCTTGGCGTCCTGGCGCTCCTTGGCCGCGGCCAGCGCCTGGTTTGTCGCGTTCGCGTCGGGCTGCGATATGGAGGCGGCGGTGCGGGGCGCGGCGGCGAGAGGGGTGGTGGCTTGGGTGGCAGCGGAAAGAGGAGGAGGGCGGCGCAGGCTAGGGTTAGGGTTTTAGGCTCTATACCATGTAAGATTAGGGAAACCACACGTTGTGGTGCCTTGTATTGATCAATATATAGAGGTTACAAGGCAGAGTTCATATCGTACAATATACGGACACCTATACAAGGACTACACATATACAACCGTATATCTATACAAAACAATACGGTTATATATTCTAACATGGATGTTGGTGTCAAACCCTAACCCTAGCTCTCCCTCTCTGCTGCTTTGGCTTGCTCTCACTCGCCGCGCTCGAACGACAGGAGGAGAAGAAGGAAGATCAGAGAGAGCACACTGGACACGAGAGTTTTCCCGGAGCACGAGCCCTCGAGCACGAACGCCGCCGCCGCAACTACGGCTATTCCCTCGAGCACGAACTCGACTCGCCTCTGTTACAACGCATACAAGGGGGTCTTATACCCTGGGCCACGTCAGGGCACGCACCCACGCCCCAGTCCACGCCGAGCGCCCGGTCCGGCCCGCTCTGCCCGCGCCCGCGACATGCATGCACACGTCCGGGTCGTGGTGAGCCCGCATTGGACCAGCTCCAAGCACCCCCTAAACTCGCCAACAAAACGCACACACACACTCGCCTACGGTGTACACCTGCACGGCCACCCCGTGCACCCACTAGTAGAAAAAAGCCCATTTGTCCCGGTTCATAAGGCTCATTTGTCCCGGTTTTCTTTTCCTTCTTCATTTTTTTCCTATGTTTTTTCTTATATGTTTGTTTTCGTTTTCACTCTAGATTTTCGTACATATGAAAACAACGAAGTTTGTATGCAAAAGTGCACATATACATCTCATACATGAACATATACACGTGAATATATACATGAACATATACATCTCATACATGAAAAAAACATATACATGAACATATACACGTATACATGCCCGCAAAAAAAAACAGAGCACGCGGCGACGGGGAGCAGGGGAGGGAATGGGAGGCTCACTGTGGGGGGCGCAGCGATGGCTTGATCGGCGACGAGGACGGCGGGCTCGGGGGGGCGAGGGTGCGACAAGGGCGGCGGGCTCGAGGCCGGCGACGAGGACGGCGCGCGGCGAGGGCGAGGGCGAGGGCGCGAGGGTGCGTCGGCGACGAGGACGGCAGGCTCGAGGCCGGCGACGAGGACGGCGCGCGGCCAGGGCGAGGGCGTCGGCGAGGGCTCGGCGGCGTCGTGCTGTTCGGCGCGACGGCGTTGGGGGGAAGATGAACTGGGACTGGAAAACGCTAAGTGTGGGCTTATATACATGAAGCTTTGGTCCCGGTTCGTGGCACCAACCGGGACCAATGCCTACCTTTGGTCCCGGTTCGTGGCACCAACCGGGACCAATGCCTACCTTTGGTCCCGGTTCGTTCCACCAACCGGGACCAAAGGTCTCTTTTCAGCAGCCCAAAGGGCGGGAAACAGAGACCTTTGGTCCCGGTTGGTAGCACCAACCGGGACTAAAGGGGGGCATTGGTCCCGGTTGGTGCCACGAACCGGGACCAAAGGTGAGCATTGGTCCCGGTTCGTGGCACCAACCGGGACCAATGGGCTTGCACAGCGGCGTGGTGGTGGGAGTTTAGTCCCACCTCGCTAGTTGAGAGCGCCCCACACCGGTTTATAAGCTCAACTACCTCATCCCCATTGAACTCCTCTAAACTGCAGGCCTATGGGCCTAATCTGACACTGCTATGCCTGTGGGCCTGCTGGGCCTTCTGCGGGCCTGAATCCTGGCCCAATTAGCTGGGTTTCTAGTCGTATTCAGGCCGTGGTGGCCCAGTAGGTGGCATTTTTTTCTGTTTTCTTTTTTGCTTTTTTTTTGCTTTTTTTTTGCAGTTTTCCTATGATTCTTTTTGCTGTTAGGTCACAAAAATTATAGACTTTCTGTTAGTGCCATTAATTTTCAAATTTGAATAGTTTAAATTTGAATTCTTTTAAATTTGTGTGAATCACTAGTTTGTGAATAACTTTACTATAAAAATAGATTTTTGAGTGATTCTTTTTCCTGCTATTTAATATTATTATGTTTTATCATTATATTAAATTTGGTAATTTTTAGGTTATTTTAAATGTCTGTTTTAATCAACAACAGATTTTGTTATTTTAGTTTGCTATTAAAGTTTCTAACAAAAAATTTCTTTATGAAAATTCATTTTGCCATTAATGTTTTGAACAGAAAATACTTTGATAATTTTAGTTGCATAAATTTTATATAATTTTAGTTTAAAAAATACTAGAGGTTTATAAAAGCTTTTTAGTTGATTCCTTTTGCTATTAGAGTTTTATAAAAGCTTTTTAGTTGATTCTTTTTGCTATTGAAGAATATTATAGTTTTGTTTTAGTTGATCGTAACATAATATTTTAATTGATTATTTTAAATTCATTCTTTTTGCTATTAGTTTATTCTTTTTGCGCTAAATGACCATGAAATTGAAAAGCACTACAAATGAACTCTGAAACTGTTGAAAGTTGGCATGGTATCATCATTTCACCCCCATAGCATGTGCTAAAAAGTTGAGAGGGTTACGGCAAAAACTGGATGCACTTCGTGTACAAAACGGGTAATCTCTTTCGAAGTATCAGGGTTTCGAACGAAAACTCGTCTGTTACAAAGGGATTTCATTTTTTTGAACTTATTTGAACTCCAAACTTTTTGTGTGTTCAAAATGCACCATTCAAAGCCACATCATCAATTTTCAACCCTTTCTGACTTCATTTGTTATTTTTCATGCATTTACTGATTTTTTTGAGCTATATGACCCTGAAATTGAAAAGCACTACAAATGAACTCTCAAAAGGTTGAAAGTTGGCATGGTATCATCATTTCACCCACATAGCATGTGCTAAAAAGTTGAGAGGGTTACGGCAAAAACTGGATGCACTTCGTGTACAAAACGGACAATCTCTTTCGAAGTATCAGGGTTTCATACGGAAACTCGTCTGTTACAAAGGGATTTCATTTTTTTGAAATTATTTGAACTCCAGACTTTTTGTGTGTTCAAAATGCACCATTCAAAGCCACATCATCAATTTTCAACCCTTTCTGACTTCATTTGTTATTTTTCATGCATTTACTGATTTTTTTTGAGCTATATGACCCTGAAATTGAAAAGCACTTCAAATGAACTCTGAAGAGGTTGAAAATTGGCATGGTATCATCATTTCACCCACATAGCATGTGCTAAAAAGTTGAGAGGGTTACGGCAAAAACTGGATGCACTTCGTGTACAAAACGGACAATCTGTTTCGAAGTATCAGGGTTTCCGGCAACTCGTCCGTTACAAATGGCATTTCATTTCTTCACATGTAACTGCAGTGATATTCTAGATCAAAGGCATCATCATAATAGTTGTGGAGAGAAAGTCTTCACTTTTTCTTCGCTTGTGTCCTTTGCTTATTGCGCCGTAACCATGGATATTCTTCATCGCTTAACAGGGTGCTTGGGTCAGCCTTGACTTTGAAGGGAGGAATTTCATGAAACTTTTCATAATCTTCAGACATGTCTGTCTTGCCCTCCAATCCCACGATGTCTCTTTTTCCTGAAAGAACTATGTGGCGCTTTGGCTCATCGTATGATGTATTCGCTTCCTTATCTTTTTTTTTCTCGGTTTGGTAGACATGTCCTTCACATAGAAAACCTGCGCCACATCATTGGCTAGGACGAATGGTTCGTCTGTGTACCCAAGATTGTTCAGATCCACTGTTGTCATTCCGTACTGTGGGTCTACCTGTACCCCGCCTCCTGACATATTGACCCATTTGCACTTAAACAAAGGGACCTTAAAATCATGTCCATAGTCAAGTTCCCATATGTCCACTATGTAACCATAATATGTGTCATTTCCCCTCTTGGCTGCTGCATCAAAGCGGACACCGTTGTTTTGGTTGGTGCTCTTTTGATCTTGGGCGATCGTGTAAAATGTATTCCCATTTATCTCGTATCCTTTGTAAGTCAATACAGTCGAAGATGGTCCTCTGGACAACGAGTACAGCTCATCAGAAACAGTGTTGTCACCTCTGAGACGTGTTTCCAACCAACTGCCGAAAGTCCTGATGTGTTCACATGTAATCCAGTCGTCACACTGCTCCGGGTGTTTGGAGCGCAGAATGTTCTTGTGTTCATCGACATACAGGGTCACCAAGGTAGAGTTCTGTAGAACTGTGTAGTGTGCTTGAGACCAAGAATGCCCGTCCCTGCATATTATTGAGTCCTCTCCTAGCGTGCCTTTTCCAGTCAGTCTCCCCTCATACCGCGATTGAGGAAGACCAATCTTCTTAAGGTCAGGAATGAAGTCAACACAAAACCCAATGGCATCCTCTGTTTGATGGCCCATGGAGATGCTTCCTTCTGGCCTAGCGTGGTTACGGACATATTTCTTTAGGACTCCCATGAACCTCTCAAAGGGGAACATATTGTGTAGAAATACGGGGCCCAGAACGACAATCTCGTCGACTAGATGAACTAGGACGTGCGTCATGATATTGAAGAAGGATGGTGAGAACACCAGCTCGAAACTGACAAGACATTGCGCCACATCACTCCTTAGACTTGGTATGATTTCTGGATCGATCACCTTCTGAGAGATTGCATTGAGGAATGCACATAGCTTCACAATGGCTAATCGAACGTTTTCCGGTAGAAGCCCCCTCAATGCAACCGGAAGCAGTTGCGTCATAATCACGTGGCAGTCATGAGACTTTAGGTTCTGGAACTTTTTCTCTGCCATATTTATTATTCCCTTTATATTCGACGAGAAGCCAGACGGGACCTTCATACTGAGCAGGCATTCAAAGAAGATTTTCTTCTCTTCTTTGGTAAGAGCGTAGCTGGCAGGACCTTCATACTGCTTTGGAGGCATGCCGTCTTTTTCGTGCCAACGTTGGAGGTCCTCCCGTGCCTCCAGTGTATCTTTTGTCTTTCCATACACGCCCAAGAAGCCTAGCAGGTTCACGCAAAGGTTCTTTGTCACGTGCATCACGTCGATTGAAGAGCGGACCTCTAGGTCTTTCCAGTAGGGTAGGTCCCAAAATATAGATTTCTTCTTCCACATGGGAGCGCGTCCCTCAGCGTCATTCGGAACAGATAGTCCGCCGGGACCCTTTCCAAAGATTACGTGTAAATCATTGACCATAGCAAGTACGTGATCACCGGTACGCATGGCGGGCTTCTTCCGGTGATCTGCCTCGCCTTTGAAATGCTTGCCTTTCTTTCGATATTGATGGTTGGTCGGAAGAAATCGACGATGCCCCAGGTACACATTCTTCCTGCATTTGTCCAGGTATATACTTTCGGTGTCAGCTAAACAGTGCGTGCATGCGTGGTATCCCTTGTTTGTCTGTCCTGAAAGGTTACTGAGAGCAGGCCAATCATTGATGGTTACAAACAGCAACGCATGCAGGTCAAATTCCTCCTGTCTATGCTCATCCCACACACATACGCCATTTCCATTCCACAGCTTTAAAAGTTCTTCAACTAATGGCCTTAGGTACACATCAATGTCGTTGCCGGGTTGCTTCGGGCCTTGGATAAGTACTGGCATCATAATGAACTTCCGCTTCATGCACAACCAAGGAGGAAGGTTATAGATACATAGTGTCACGGGCCAGGTGCTGTGATTGCTGCTCTGCTCCCCGAAAGGATTAATGCCATCTGCGCTTAAACCAAACCATACGTTCCTTGGGTCACCTACAAACTCAGCTCGGTACTTTCTCTCGATTTTTCTCCACTGCGACCCGTCAGCGGGTGCTCTCAACTTCCCGTCTTTCTTACGGTCCTCTCTGTGCCATCGCATCAACTTGGCATGCTCTTTGTTTCTGAACAGATGTTTCAACCGTGGTATTATAGGAGCATACCACATCACCTTGGCAGGAACCCTCTTCCTGGGGGGCTCGTCGTCAACATCACCAGGGTCATCTCGTCTGTTCTTATACCGCAATGCACCGCATACCGGGCATGCGTTCAAATCTTCGTACGCACCGCGGTACAGGATGCAGTCATTAGGGCATGCATGTATCTTCTACACCTCCAATCCTAGAGGGCATACGACCTTCTTTGCTGCGTACGTACTGTCGGGCAATTCGTTATCCTTTGAAAGCTTCTTCTTCAATATTTTCAGTAGCTTCTCAAATCCTTTGTCAGGCACAGCATTCTCTACCTTCCACTGCAGCAATTCCAGTACGGTACCGAGCTTTGTGTTGCCATCTTCGCAATTGGGGTACAACCCTTTTTGGTGATCCTCTAACATGCGATCGAATTTCAGCTTCTCCTTTTCACTTTCGCACTGTCTCCTTGCATCAACAATGACCCGGCGGAGATCATCATCGGGCACATCGTCTGGTTCCTCTTGATCTTCAGCTTCCCCCGTTGCAGCATCACCGTATTCAGGGGGCACATAGTTGTCATCGTCCTCTTCTTCTTCGCTGTCTTCCATCATAACCCCTATTTCTCCGTGCCTGGTCCAAACATTATAGTGTGGCATGAAACCCATCTCAAGCAGGTGGGTGTGAAGGATTTTCCGGTCAGAGTAAGACTTCGTATTCCCACATATAGGGCATGGACAACACATAAAACCATTCTGCTTGTTTGCCTCAGCCACTTCGAGAAAATTATGCACGCCCTTAATGTACTCGGAGGTGCGTCTGTCACCGTACATCCATTGCCGGTTCATCTGCGTGCATTATATATAATTAAGTGTGTAAAAAACAATTACAAAACATCATGAATAGATAAGTGACAAATTAATAGAAGTTCATCATCACATTAAAACCAAAGTACATACATAGTTCTCATTGAACAACATATAGCTCTCCAGAGCATCTAATTAAACCATACATTGAAACTATGTAAAACATTTCATTGCAACAACAAATGCGATCATAATCGCAACCAAGGTAACAATTGATCCAACGGTATAATGATACCAAGCCTCGGTATGAATGACATATTTTCTATACTTTCTAATCTTGAAGCGCATTGCATCCATCTTGATCTTGTGATCATCGACGACATCCGCAACATGCAACTCCAATATCATCTTCTCCTCCTCCTCAATTTTTTTCAATTTTTTCTTCAAGTAATTGTTTTCTTCTTCAACTAAATTTAACCTCTCGACAATAGGGTCAGTTGGAATTTCCTGTTCACATACCTCCTAGATAAAAAAATCTATGTCACGTTGGTCGGCATAATTGTCATAAACAATAAATGAACCAAATAGTTATAAAATATAATATATACCACATCCGAATCATAGACAGGACGAGGGCCGACGGGGGCGGATACCAAAACCATCGCACTATATAATAACAAACAATAATAAAAGTAAGAAAATTAGACAAGTATCTATCTAAATCATACAAGTAAGAATTTTTTTCTTTTAGAAAGAAGATAAGAACAAGAGGCTCACCACGGTTATGCCGGCGACGAGATCGGCGCGGGCGATCGACGGTGGTGAAGACAGGGACGGGACGTGACGGACCGCTAAACCTAGACAAATCTTGAGGAAAATGGAGTTTGGACAAGGAGCTTCGAGTGGAGAAAGGTTAAGTGTGGCTCGGGCATTTCATCGAACACCTCATGTGCATAGGAGGTGAGCTAGAGCACCACAAACCCCTCCCCTCGCCAGCCAGAAAAAAAATAGAGCAGTGGAGTGCTCTGCTCGCGGGCGAGGGGTATATATATAGGCACAACATTGGTCCGGGTTCGTGGTTGGAACCGGGACTAAAGGCCACCCTTTGGTCCCGGTTCCAGCCACGAACCGGGACCAATGGATGCGAGCCAGGAGCAGGCCCATTGGTCCCGGTTCGTGTCTGGAACCGGGACCAAAGGGTCCAGACGAACCGGGACCAATGCCCCACGAGCCCCGGCCGGCCCCCTGGGCGCACGAACCGGGACGTATGCCCCCATGTGTCCCGGTCACTACTAGAAAAAGCCCTATTAGTGGCGCACCTATTTTCGTTAGTAATGGCGCACTATAGGTGCGCCACTATTAACACGCCACTAGTAACAGATAGTAATGGCGCACCTCTGGTGCGCCATTAGTAATCCAGATAGTAATGGCGCACCTCTGGTGCGCCACTACTAACCCTTAGGTGCTCCACTGGTATTCCCTCTAGGTGCGCCACTAATAGCCTTATAGGTGCGCCACTAGTAATAAAGGAAGGTGCACCACTAATAAGGGCTGAAATGCGCCACTAGTAATGTATTTGGAAAACAAAAAAAATCCAAATTTACAGAAAACAACCTATAAGGAAAAATAATTTAAAAACAAAAAATGAAATAGAATCATAATTTTTATTATAGTAAGAATATTACAATGTCTTTACAAGTATCCAATAAAAGAAAAATTACAAGGAAATAAAAGAAAATTCTAAAACTAATCTTCTAGTAATCTTTTCTTCTTTTTCTTTACTTTATCCTTGCAAAGAATGATAGAAATATGTGAGAATGAACATTGCAGAGAAGTGAAATTGAGCAATTATTTGCATCCGACATCGAAGATCTAAGATACCTTGAATCATAGACATGGGTCATTTCATGAAGCCAAGAGTCTATGCCATTCAGGATGCATAGTTCCCTGTCAGAAGAACTTAATTATTCAGTAAACACAGTCCTAAGCTTTTTACATGAGACAAAACATAAGGTACATGCTTGACCTAAGCTACGGCCACGCTAATCCTGCTAACAACACACATGCAACTAGCTAATCAAGATTACTACTAACATAATTCACCGAAAAGAGTAACAGGTGATGCATCAAAAGGAATCTGGCCAGATCCGATCACATTAGACGAGCCTAGGTGTGTGGATCCAAAACAAAGTGTGCAGATCTTTGATAAATGAAAGTTAAGGTTAATAATCTAAACTTTAATATTCTAAACTTTGTTACAGTTTAGCCCAAGGAGACATGCCCTATTCCTAAGAAATTAACTATTTAGTGACATAAACGTTGTGATTGATGTGACGATGAAGGAGTTTAAGTTCTGTACCTCATGCATTGCGCCACCGTCCAGTGCGGCTCGCTGTGCCGTAGGGTCATCTCGACAGTGTGTGCGTTTTGAAATGAGAATGTGATCTATTCTAGAACCATAACTGAATTCTTCAGCTCCAACGGTTTGATTAAAGCAAGTATAAGCTCCCTCCCTGCACAAAACAAATGAAGGAAGCATACGGTACATCGTTAGCATGTGATTATCATGAAGTACACTATAGTTGTAATAATCCTATATAACTATAAAGTCAATCCCCACTGAACATTTTTCCTGCCCTCACAGCCTACCATATCAGTAAATTACTAACTTCTTTTAGTTGTTCAAAGATGGAAACCAGCACTGATACGTGCAAAGTTCTGAGGACATTGTTTAACCAATAGTAAAATATGTACTTACGTTGTTGGTTCTGAGGACATGGAGTAATAAGCTATAACAAAGTTACAAAATTATGAGAAGAATAAGAGTAGCAAGTAAAAAACAGGAGCCGCGATACCTTTCAGGGTATTTTGATCTGAAAGCATCCAATAAGGGACCTCCATGTTCTCTCAACATGTATCTCAGCCACTCACGAAACCTTGAATCAGAAGTAAAATTCAGTAAAACACCTACACATGTTCTACTGCAACTAGGACATCCTAAGCACTACATAGATTCCTATATACCTAAGCAACTACTGAATCGATCTAAACATCTAAAAATTCAGAGCTTAAACCCTAGGCTAGTGACAGTTCAGTACAGAATGCAGAAGCAGAGCAGAGAGAGAAGAAGGAGGATTACCTGGAGATCTCGATGCAGAAGGAGCGTCGATGCAGTGAAGAGGCGAGGCAGTGAAGGCGTAGCACCATAGTACCATCCATGGCGGAACCCTCTGCTGCACCAGCAGACGACACTAGCCACGGTGGGCACCACAGCGCCGAACGGCGGCACCAGAGACGCCAGCACCACCAGTGTATACAAAAAAAAAGTTAGGGCTTGCAAACAGGTCACGCTTCTACTCTCCCTTTAATACAAATATACAATGTTTACAAATATATTACAAAACTAATTTTTAAAAATCCTGATTCTGATTTATCGGGTTAAAAATGGGCAACGCAAAATGAAATACGACAAATGGCTAAGTCTACTGCCTACTGCCAATGCATAATTAGCACACACAAGGATTTTATTGGGTGAAACAAAATTACCATCCATACTTCCTCTACTGCCTACACATCCAACAGGATAAAAAGAAACATTTTTCAGCAAAATCGAGTTAAATAGATGGGTTTCCATCTTGCATACATGTGTGCTTAGCAAATAGATGGAGGGGGAGAAGAGAGAGCTTACCAACAGCATCTGGTTGGGGAGGTGGTCATGAGCAGCATGTCGGAGAGGTTGCCGGCTAATGTTTCAAAATGAAGAATAGTCAAGTTAAGTGTTAACCAACATTGTACAAAATACAGTAATTCATCGTTTTGATAACTCACTTAACATTGTACAAGTTGAGGTAACTGAAGATAAAATGGAGCTTATGGAAACAATATTCAGAGAGTAGGAGAATAGATCCTAAATTAAAAGGATCCACTAACAGCATAATATTTTTCGCAGATTAGCATGTAAATTTTTTTTTGGCAGAACACAGAATGCACATCTGAATCAATCGAGACGGTCAGATCAAAGATTAATTATGATTGTGAAATTCCAAACAATATTCAGTCAATCACGGGCATCATTTAGCAAACTACTACGTAATGAAGCTTAGCAGAAAATAAGAAATGGGAAGCAATTATTATGCTCCCTTGAGGCAGTCGATATACAATATATCAGTAGAAGTGTAGAACTACAAGCTTCAGGTTCAATATTATGCAAGGAAGTGCTTTAAAGTGTTACAGAAGAAAAATAATTGCTTTAGCATTAGCTTTATGGAAGCAAACAAATATCATCCCAGGTAGTAATTTCTTTAGCTAGTCAATCACAATCTCATCAGAAAATCGATAAGGAAAGTGCATGCACCGGGACTGTTGCATCTATAGAGTTGATTTCCATCGATGCACAGCAAAACGTGACAAGAAACTGCATTTCTTCTCCCCTAAAAAATCCTGCAGCTACAAATCAATGCAGCAGATCGACGAATTCGTCTCACCTGCGTCGTGCTACCACTGCATCCCGCGGGGGGGAGAAGAAGATTGGGGGCTGCCTGTTGGGGTACGACTCATACCTTGACCAGAAGCTACGGTGGTCGACATCACGGCGCCGGCGGCGCCGCTAAACGCCTCCACCAGCACGGACACGGCATCCAGATGAGAGGTCCCGGCTGGCCTAGGGTTTCATGGCGGCGCGCTTGAGGCTCGATTGGAGGCGTGTCCGCGAGGGAATCTGCAGGGGGCCGGCGTCAGAGCTTCCCCGGACGGTGGCGAGGTTCGGGAGGGCTGGTAGGCGGCGGGGTGGAGGTGGGGCGAGGCTGGGTCTCGCGCGAGCTCAGGGACAAAGGGGGATTCGGGAGAGGACTGGGAGGCGGATGGGGTAGGAGAGGTCTAGGGCCGGCATCGGAAGGAGGGCTGCAGTGGCCGGCCGGCGGCGCAGGTGAGGGGACGTGGTGGCCGGCGGCTGTTGGTGGAGGTGAGGAATCCCCCTTTGCTATGTGGTGGATAGGTGAGAGGGGAAAAGAAAAGAAAAAGGCGGGCCGGTCGGTGCAGCACATAGCAATGGCGCACCAGGGGGTGGTGCGCCATTGCTATCCACCTCCCCTGGCTTACCAATGGCGCACCTTTGCCAGGTGCGCCATTGCTACCTAAAGTAGCAATGGCGCACCTGGCAAAGGTGCGCCATTGGTAAGCCTGGGGAAGGGGGTGGACCCGGGGAAAAAATAGCAATGGCGCATTGGACTAAAGGTGCGCCACTACTAAAAAAATAACAATGGCGCACCTGCTTCTATATAGCAGTGGCGCACCACTAATAGGGATATTGGCTATAGCCATTTTTCTAGTAGTGGGTTCCTGACTGAACCGGGACTAATGGGCTGGGCTGGCCTGGACCAAAGCCCTGTTTTCTACTAGTGACCACACGCACACGTTTGCCGCGGATCCGACACGCCCGGCGCGCGCCCATACACGCGTTGGACGCGTCCGACACGGCGCCGCGGCTTATTAGCCCTACACTTCACCCCTAAGCCGCGGCTCAGAGGAGGCCGTCGTCCTCGACGCCGGCGTCCACCAGTAGCACGCGCTCCGCCATCGGCTCCTTCCGCAGGTGGGGGCACTCCCTCTTGAAGTGGCCGCGCTCGCCGCACTTGTAGCATCGCCCGCGCCGCTTGTTCCCGCCGCCTGATGCCGTGCTCGCCGCGCCGTCATCATCGTCGTTGAAGCCGCCACCACCCTAACGTCGCTGCCGCGCCTGCCACTGCACCGCCGTGTACATCAGCTGGCCATCTGCCCGCTCGCTGTCACCTTGTCCGCGCCGTCGCAGCCTCTCCTCGAACGCTTTCAGCCGCTCGAGAGCTTCCTCGAATGGCATGGCGTTCACGTCGCAGAACTGCTCCATCCCGGCGACGGCGGCGTACAAGTGATCCGGGACCAAGTCCAGGAGCTTCTTCACCATCGCCGAATCCTCTAGACTTGACCCCAGCCCGGCATAGCGAGCCGCCATGCTGCTGATCTTGCCGGCGAAGGCGTCCAGCGTCTCCCTGCCCTCCATCCGCAGCAGCTCGAAATCGCTCCGAAGCGAGGCCAGCCGCGCCGCCCTGACGCGATCAGCTCCGACGAACCGCGCCTTGAGGCTGCTCCACACCTCCGCCACCGTCTTCTTGGATGCTACCTGCAGCAGAAGATCCTCCGCGAGCGCGCCGAGCAAATACGCCCGCGCCAGCTTGTCCTTCTTGGCGATCACCACCGCCGCAGCGTCCTCCGCCAGCACCACCGCCTCCCACAGCCCGGCAGCGTCCAGATTGGCCTCCACCTTGATCGCCCATGTGGTGTAGTTGTCACCAGTGAGCATGGGAACGGGCGTCGGCAATGAGCTCCCCGACCCGCCGCCGTAGGGCACGATCGACATCGCCGGCGATCGCCTCCCGCAACGTGGCTCTGATGCCAATTGTTGGTGTCAAACCCTAACCCTAGCTCTCCCTATCTGCTGCTTTGGCTCGCTCTCACTCGCCGCGCTCGAACGACAGGAGGAGAAGAAGGAAGATCAGAGAGAGCACACTGGACACGAGAATTTTCCCGGCGCACGAACGCCGCTGCCGCAACTACGGCTATTCCCTCGAGCACGAACTCGACTCGCCTCTGTTACAACGCATACAAGGGGGTCTTATACCCTGGGCCACGTCAGGGCACGCATCCACGCCCCAGTCCATGCCGAGCGCCCGGTCCGGCCCGCTCTGCCCGCGCCGGCGACATGCACGCACACGTTCGGGTCGTGGCGAGCCCGCCTTGGACCAGCTCCACGCACCCCCTAAACTCGCCAACTGGACCAGCTCCACGCACCCCCTAAACTCGCCAACAGAACGCACACACACACACTCGCCTACGGTGTACACCTGCACGGCCACCCTGTGCACCACACGCACACGTTTGCCGCGGACCCGACGCGCCCGACACGCCCGGCGCGCGCCCATACACGCGCTGGACACGTCCGACATGGCGCCGCGGCTTATTAGCCCTACAGTGGATGCATGGGACGGCGCGCCAGAGGTGCCGCCACCGCCGCGACAGGGCGCTCGTGTGCACCACCTGGCGGGACCGGAGCTGCAAGAGGATGCCCTAGAGGAGGCAGTCCGGCAGGTTGCTCAACCGGTCCCTGGCGGCGGCGGCGCGCTTTCTTCTGCCACGGGTCTCCATTCGCATACCTAAGCAACTTAGATTCGTTCCTATATAATCCCTCACGAGCGTACATCTTCCATCTAGTATGTATCCTTTTTTATGGTGTCCTAGTATTATATTTAGGGATGTGTTTCCAATTTTAAGCTGATATATCCATCCAATTCGGTATTGGCTAGCAAAGGAAATGATCCTTGTTTCTCAAGATATCTAGATATTAATCTGAAATTGTATACCTAGATATTCCTTCCATCCTACTAAAGTTAAGACACTTATTTTGAGACGTAGGGAGTATTAAATTTCTCAACACAATGCCGAAACAAAAAAAAATCTCAAGTGACTTTGGATTTGCAAGACCATATAATAAGTTCTGTCCTAGATCAATCTTTGAAATCTTGACCGGGTTTAGAAAATAATAATATCCATAGGTACTAAGGCAAATAAACATATTGTAGTTCACATTTCACAATAGACACTTTATGATGGATACATGGATATTTACTTGTTATTATAGATACTGATTATCGATAGGTACTAAGGCAAAGAAGGCTTGATTTAGGAACAATTTATATGCCCTTGCAATTATAAAGGACCCCAACAGCTAGCGACGGGCCATCGGGGAGGCGAACCAACGAATCTCTCGCCCCTTACTTAATGTTCGCCAAGGGATGGCCCATCAGAATCATTTCGTTCGCCTGGGTAAACCCCCAATGGCCCAGAGGCCCAGTAATTCTTAAGAAAAATGTCATGAAAAAAAATGCATTTCTTGTAAAAACATGAAAATGCAATGTTGCTCTGTAAAATGTGCCATGGACCAAAATACAAAATGCCATGATGTAATTTTTTTGCTTGAGTTGGTCCACTGTGCAAAAACTCATATAAAAACTACAATCCTCCTAATAATAAAGATTGCATGTCAACAATAATGAAGCTGCCACGCTCCATATAATAAAACTGTCATCCTATTTATAATTATATAGCCATCCTCCTAATAATAAAAATGTGATGTCAATAATAATGAAAATGTCATGCTCTATATAATAAAATTGCCATCATCCTAATAATAAAAATGTCATGTCAACAAATAATGAAAATGCCATGGCCCCAATAATAAAACTACCAACCCGTTAATAATAAATCTGCCATCTTTCTAATAATAAAGATTCCATGTTATTAATAATAAAATGTCATGCTCTTAATAATGTCAATCTCTTAATAAAACACTTCCATCCTCATAATGATAGAAAATTTCATGTTATTACTTATTAAAATGTCAATCTCTTAATAAAAATACTTCCATGTAACCTATAATAAAATTGCCTTGTACCTGTGCCAATGTCCGTGTAACACTAGAGAGAGCGTTAGCCAGGGTTAGCCCACGGTGAACGTTCGTTAGATAGCTTTTCTGATAATAAAAATTAATTTATTAAACTTTGATTGGCTAAATACCTGTCAAGTTTCGGGATTACTTGATTTGTTAAATACTGGTGACGTGATTCACTTCCTCACTCCAACATTAGGCAATCATCGGACTGATGTCCGAGACCTCCTTCTCTATTCCTGCTTTCGTTTAAAGTCTTCACTTAAATCTCAAAATTGTTCTAAATTTCGTTCAGTTTTAGTTTTTTCATATAGACCCAATACTATCGGCTCAAAACCAACTGGTACCACCGAGGCCTCGTTCATGGCTAGCTTCCGAAGTGCACAAGTCATTTGCGGAACTACTGGAGAACATTGGCCAGGAACTACCAGATGAGAACTTCATCCACTAGAGCCAGCGCAAATTACATTTGCTAAGTAATACCAGATGGAAATTTCTAGAATTACCTGATTCTGTTTACAAACTATGAATGCAACTGGCAGTGGTGCGAGGAAGTTCCACGGCCCGACCATCAATTATGTATGCTCAACGCCACTTTTTTTGCAAAATAACTGTTTATTACTCAAAATTAGGGATTACAAGCTCATAGAGCAATATTAAGGACTTCCTCTAGGCTGGACCCGAGCCAACCTATAGTTGGACCATTAGCCCTACCAAAGTTTGCCATGGAATGACTAGCAATATTGCCGCTGCGAAGTATATGAGTAATAGAAGAGTCACGTTCCTCCATACTTGCTTGATCTCTCTGATAATAATAGAATACTTTGATAAATTGCTTTCACTACTCTTCACCATGGCCACAGCCTTCAAATAGTCCGATTCAACATCAATGGATAAATTCCTCCACTGCAAATCCATTGAAATCCCTTCCCGAAGCGCAATAATTTCCGTTTCCAAAACATCCTCACATTCTCCCAGAAATCTGCATGAACTGAAAATAATAGCGCCAATGTGATCCCGAAGAACCATACCGGTCCCTGCAATTCCATTCAGGACCAAACCATCCGTGTTAAGTTTAACCCTCCCAAGGATTGGAAGGAACCAGCATGTGTTAGCCACAGGTACATTATTATTGCATGTGTTGGCCACCATCTTTCCTTTCATAAAATCTGCATTAGGATCCATCTTGAGTGAAGTAAATGAATCAAGATAACTTGATAAAAATCTGACCGAAACATCAATAGGTGGTGCCGGCTTGTCATGCACTAACTCGTTTCTGATATGCCATAATCTCCAGAAAAGCAATAGTATGCGAACTCTCATAGCCTCATCTACATCACAAATAACCTGAAGTAACCAATCATCATGGAGCATAATTGTGGTAACATCAAGAAGCGCACAAAGCTGAGACATAGCTCGCCACAGGCGATGCGCATTATCACAAGCATAGAAGACATGAAAAATGTCTTCATCCTCTCTCTCACAGACTGGGAAGTACCCCGAATCTTCAAAGTACTCTGCTGTTTATTTTTCCATGTTGGCAAAGAAATTGTAGCAGCACATCAAGCAAAAGGGAGAACTTTAGGCGGGGCTGGGCACGCCCAAATTAGGTTCCAAAGCTCCCTGTGTCCATCACGGACGCTGCTTGTGGAAGCTAAAGAAGGAGCATAGAGCTCTCCCGCAGCTAGCCAGTAAGCACTTCGAACCGTGAATTGGCCATTCTTCTCTGGTTCCCAAGCAATGAAATCATCCCCAAAACGTGGACATAGCCATATACAACAAATAGCTTGGACATCCACAGGCAAGAAGAACAGATTCAAACGGGACAAGTCCACAGGTTGCCTCGGACCGGTTTGCGATGGAAGTCTCAAAAGGACCCGTTGGCAAATCTCATCTTCTTGGATGAGATGTAGAGCTCCAAAATTAGAAAACGAGAGTCGGCTCACACAAATACTATGAAACCGGCGTTTGTGCTCACGAGGGGAAAGCACTGAACACACGGGCAGAATGACCGTGTAAAATCATCGAGCCTTTTCTCCTTGTACTGCTCATTCAAGGTACAAGTAGTGGTAAAAAAAACGCAATGACAGGTTTCATGTCATGATTCTAATAAGTAATAGCTTGAACATGACCCGAATAGACTCAGCGTCGGACAGTCTCCGGACATGGCACACACAGCAAGGCACACACGTTGCTCCGTGTTGTTTATTCGCATATGATTGTAGCAACATCTTATATTATAAGACGGATGGAGTAACATAACCGTGCATTTTGGTATCTTTATATCGGCAGCGAACGCTCACTGCTCAGTAAAAAATAACTAAATTACTCTTGACCGGCATATTTTTATTCCCGTTCTTGGTATAGTTGGCCTCCAGCCTACTTTGGAGGATAGCGCGGGAGCGGCCCCGGCCGCACCTCGTAGGAAGGGGCCGCCCAGGTTCCCCTCACACCGTCTCGCTTCACGTTGCTTAAATCACCTGCAGCATTAGACATGCGGGACATCTCACCTCAGACATGCGAAAAAAATGTCGATATTCGAACAAAAAAGAGAGGGAATCGAGAGTTGATACATACCTCTGGCGGCGAGCACGGCCTGTGCGACCAACACGAGGGAGGCCAGCATCACGCACAGGAACGCAGCCAGGCTTCTGAGAAGAGCCATGGTTGAAGCCTGAAGGAAGGAAGGAATGATGCGTGTGTTACTTTGTGTGTGTGTGCTTGGAGGAGCTAATGCCTGCACAGCTGAACTACACCGATGCCGTATTTATACCCGTGCTGGTAGCTGTGCCGAGTGCGACTTGTGTGTCCATAAAGCTCAATCAGCATGCGTAGACGAGTCAGAAGCCAGTCCGTAGAAATGTAGCGGTGGAATTTGTCCACAGACTTTGCAGTCTATGGCGGCTACGTTCAGCTGAGCGGCAGTCGTTGAAAGAACAGAAGTCAGCGTTTGTTTTTTTGACCATCCGGAGCAAGAGGGAAGCTCTGCCTTCCTATGGTACCCATCGACTACCGAGTCCTGGTAGGTGGGTGCCTCTTGAATGCAACAAGAGCCTCTCGGCATCTTTGACTTTTCTTTCTGCTGCATGACTGAATGAGGTACTCCCTCTGTAAGCTAATATAAGAGCGTTTAGATCACTACAGAGTGAGTATTTGGTTGATTATAGTAAACGCTACTTAGGCGTGGGCTTGGTCAGTTGTGTCCGTAGCTCCACTAGCTACAGGAACAGTTTTTGTTTTTTCATTCACTCATTTCCCTCCTTTTTGACTCTATTGTTCTTTTTGAAACCCGTTTAAAAACTTAGAATATTGTTTGGAATATCAAAAAATGTTTTGTTTTCAAATATGGTTTACAATTGTATACCCGTGCGCTGGTAGCTGTGCCGAGTGCGACCAGTGTGCATACAGCTCGATCGGCATGCGTGGACGAGTCAAAAGAAGCTACTAGTGCGTACTAGAAATGTAGTAGCAGTAGCGGTAGAATTTGTCAGCAGATTTTGCAGACTCTGGCGGCTACACTTGAGCTGAGCGGCAGTCGTTCCAAGAACAAAAGTCAGCGTTTGGATGAGCCTGGGCCGTCCTTTCTTGACCATCCGCAGCAAGAGGGAAGCTCTGCCTTCCTATGGTACCGATCGAGGATCGACTACCGAGTCCTGGTAGTGGTAGGTAGGAACGCACAGAGGCGAGCGACCTAGCGATCAAGATGGGCCGGCCCAACTACGAGATAACACACGCTACAGTATCCGGTTTTGGGTACTTTCTGGAATGTTCCTGGCCGGTTTTGAGAACCTTCCAGAAGGTTCTTGAAGCCGTTTTTTTCTTTTTCTTTTTCTTTTTTCTTCCTCTTTGTTTTTCTGTTTCTTTATTTCATTTTTCAATTCCTTTTTCTTCTCTTTCTATTTCCTTTTTGTTCTTCAGATTTTTCAAATTCCTTTCTGTTTCTTTTTTCTTTTCTTCTTTTTTCGTTTTTTCTGTTTGTTTTCTTTCATTGGTTTCTTATTTCATTTTCTTTTTCTTTTCTCTTTTTTTTTAAATATTCAAATTATGTTTGCCTTTCCATAAAATGTTCTGAAAATTCAAAAATTATTCTCGTTACACAAAAAAGTTCAAAACTTTCGAAATTAATATAATGTACCAAACTTTAATTTTTTTGTTCATGTTTTCAAAAAATGTTCGCGCTTCCAAATTTGTTCGGGATTTTTCAAATTTGTTCTGCGTTTCAAAATTTGTTCTCAATATTCAAAAAATGTTCGTGCTTTAAGAAATTTTTCGCGCTTCCAAATTTGTTCTACGTTTCAAAATTTGTTCTCAAGATTCAAAAAAAAATGTTCATGCTTTAAAAAAAATTCCGCGCTTCCAAATTTGTTCTCCATTTCAAAATTTGTTCTCAAGATTAAAAAAATATTCATGCTTTAAAAAATGTTCATGTTCAAATTTTGTTCTCGATTTCAAAATTTTGTTCTCTAAATTAAAAAAATGTTCGGGATTTTAAAAAGTGTTCATTTTATCAAAACTTTGTTCAAGCTTTTTAGTTTTTCTTCTAAAATTTGGAAAGTGTTCGCTTTTTAAAAAACACTTTTTCAAAATAATTTTCACATTAGGAATTTGAGAAAATGTTCAGATCTACATTACATTTAGCTTCGCGCGCCATGGCAAACCAAGAAAGCTTGTCTATCGCGGTGGCTAGGCTTGTGCGTACAAAGATGGAGGTCCCTGGTTCGATCCCTCCCTCGAGCGGAGTTTTTTGCGATTTTTTCACTGCGTTGCGCTAATGGGCCGGCCCAGCTGGAGACGCGCCTGTGCGTCCGCTCGACAATTCGCCGCAACGAGCGGCGCATAGGAGCTCTCTAGGTGGGTGCCGCTTGAATGCAACAAGAGCCTCTGGGCATCTTTGACTTTTCTTTCTGTAGCATAACTGAATGAGGTATTTTGATTGATTATAGTAAACGCTGGTTACAGTTTATTAAAATAGAAAGAAATTGAGATTTTTACTCATGTCTTCTATATGCATTTAGATAAGCATATCCATGTCTTCTATATGCATCTAGATAAATCTATTATCACTTCTACTTCGGTACATGCCTCACACAAAGACGGCTCAAATTAGTCCATACCTCTTCATAGGAAAGAACATGATGGTCATATTTTATAAATTCTTCGCCCGCCGTATACGCAGACCCCAATCCCTATTTGTTGCTTTAAGCGTTTTTCGCAACTTGGCGCACACCCGCTCGCTGTCCTGGGCTTGGCCCGCTTAGTTTTTTTTTCTTTTTTCTAACCTTCAACAAATACGCGAGGGTTGCATAATGGGGGAGATTTGAACTTGAGACCTCCACGTTCAGTCCTATAGGCAATACCCACTACGCCAGATTACTTTGTCCTGTTCTTTTGTCTTCTTCTATCTTTTGTGGCAAATGTAACATGTATCGTTTTCTTTTCTGTTTTTTTGTTCTCTTTGGCCATTTATTCTATGACTTTTTCTTTCCTTTTCAAATTTTTATTTATTTATTTTCTTTTCTTTTCTTAATTCGAAAACTTTTCTTCAAATTAGTGAACTTTTTCAGTTATTGTTAACTTTAAAAAAAATCATGAACTGCTTTCCAACTGCATGAACTTTTTTCTCAAAATCGATGAACTTTTTTAAAATCCGTAATCTATTGTCAATATCCGGTGAGTTTTTTTTGAATTACTCAAAAAAATTATCAAAATTGCTGAACTCTTTTCAAATTCGTAGTTTTTTGTGAAAATCTATTAATTGTTTTTAAAAGCGATGAACTGTTTCTTAAAAGCGATGAACATCTTTCAAATTTGTGAACTTTTTTCAATCAAAACTGGTGAACTTTTCAAATCTGTGAGCGTTCTTTCAAAACCGGTGAACCATTTTTTATTTTTGTGAACAAAAATTAAAATTAATGATCTTTTTTCAATGTGTGATTTTTAATTCAAAATCGATGAACTTTTTTAAGAAATGAACTTCTTTCAATCATGTGAACTTTTTCTTCAAATCAATGAACTATTATCAAATCATGAACTTTTTACAAATTTAGTTTACACAGAGAAAACTTGTCAAATGTGTTTCTTTGTATTATGGCATTCCCTCACATTATATAGCAGAGCTCTGTGCCCCCATTTTTGTAGCTCATTGGGGTGGGACTAAATTGGGTGCTATGGGTGGCTGGGCGCACATGTGACCTAGCGTGGGTCTTGGCCTTCGTGGCCGGGTCAGTCCATGTGGCGTGCATAGAGCGAGCTCCACTCGCTACTTGGCGTGGGCTTGGTCGGTTGTGTATATAGCTCCACTCGCTACAGCTACAATTTTTGTTTTTTCGTTCATTCATTTGTCTTCTTTTTGACTTTATTATTCTTTTTGAAACCTGTTTAAAAATTTAAATATTGTTTCGAATACTAATTTTCTTTTTCAAATACTGTTTACAATTTTATAAAATGTTCTAGAATTTAAAAAATGTTCCAGTTTTTGAATTATTTGTTCACAAATTTAAGAAATATTTGCATTTCAAAAGAAGTAAATAAATTTTCTAAGAAGTAAGTGATTTGCAATTTTTGTTCAACATCAATTGTTGGGAATATGTTAACAATGTTGAAAAAAAGTGTTCAAGTCTATAAAATTTTCATACACAATTTAAAATTTCCAAAATTGTTGAAATTTTTCAAGAAATAGTTAGGAAATAAGAATATGTTCATGTTGATTGATAATGACGGAAATTGCAAGTAATTGAAGCATTCAAATTAGAAAAATTACATGCTCATGGATGCACCCATCTAGTCTAGTCTAGCACACTCCTCTTAACTGATGGTGTTTTTGGACGATGGATAAATGACCCCAACTCCTTGAAGTAGCTTGGCACAGACATATGAGGCATCCTGCCAGGTTTGAAGATTTTCTGACACTGTATGAAAGTTGCAACACATCCGGCCATTTATCAGCCTTTTTTCATCGCGGAAAACTCCAAAAAGTGCAAAACTTTCTGAAAACCCAAACAACTTGGCATAGTGCTCTGAATTGGTCATACAAGGCCATGTAAAACAATTCGGGCCATTTAAGGAATGTCGAGAAAGAACATGCTCTCAGACAGGGCCTTCTGGCCTACCCAAACACCCTTCATTCAACATGGACTATTTTTGGACATCCTTGAAATGACCTCAACTTTTGCAATAAGGTAGGCATGCTCATCGTATGCATCCATGTCAGATTTGAACGATTTCTGATGACGTATGCAAGCTGCTACATGTCTGGTCATTTATCGGTCTTTTTTCACCGAAAAAACTCCAGAAAATGCAAAAATTGTCAAAAACCCGAGCAACTTCGCATGGCGCCTTAAATTGGTCATACAAAGCCATGGAAACAAATTGGAGCCATTTCAAGAATGTCGAGAAACAACGTGCTCTTAGACGGAACCTTCTAGCCTACCCGAACACCCTCTGTGTTCAACATGGGCTATTTTTGGACATCCTTCAAGTGATTCCAACTTTTACAAGCAGGTGAGAATGCCCATTGTAGGCATACATTTCAGCTTTGAACGAGTTGAAAAATAGAATGTTTTTTGAAAGTACGGACAATATTTTGAAAATGCGAACAATTTTAAGAAAACAGGAACAAAATTGAAAACCACGAACATTTTTTGAAATCCTGAACAAATTTATCCGAGACGCGAATATTATTTCATTTGTATTCGGAATAGTACCGAGAGGATCCGAAAGCGTTTCGGGGTCACCGGAAGGTGTTTGGTGAATTTCGGGTAATACCGGGTATTATCGATAAATATAAGTGGAAAATGTTTCTAAGGATGTTAAATTATATATAAAATGGTCTGAAAGTATATAGAATAATTTTTTATTTAATTTAACATCAACGGGCCTTAAAAGGACAAGAGGTGGAAGGCAACTTGGGCCAAAAAAGCCCAAGTGGGGAGGCGCCTCCTTCCTTACGGAAGGAGGCCTAATTGGGGTTGCGGAGGAGTCCAAATCCTCCTTCCCTAGGCCGGCGCCCAAAGAGGAACTTCCCCTCCTTGGTGGCTGCCCTCTCCCTCTCCTCTAACCTATATATACTAGGGTTTTTGTCCATTGAGATATACAAGTTTTGGAACCTCCTCTACTTTTTCTAGTTCTAGTTCTAGTTGGTCCCAGCTGACTAATTAGAACTAGGCTAATCCTCTTGTCCTCGTAATTAGAAGCCCTGTGTGGTTCTAACCTCCTCCCTCTAATTATCTGGTGATGATTAGCTCTAGACAGCGAAACGCTGCCGGATCATGAAGGCTGCACGCTTGCAACCAAGTAGAGAGGTCGTGCTTTCGGTCTTCGGTTCGAGTGACTGTTTGTGGGCGGTACGAGGAATCGTTCATCGACGGTTCGAGGGACTCCAAGTACGATATACACCGACACGTTGTTCTTCCGCCGTAACTAGGTGACGATAACGATTGTGATCCCAACCCGTTATGCATCTTCATATCTTGGGTAATCGTAGGGGCGGAATTTTTTGTTTTCTACTACGTTTCCCAACACCCAAAACCGGAAACAGAAAGCCTTGCGTACTGGACCGGCCCACTTCGCTCGATCTCGAGCGTTGCATGTGCGTTGTGGCGACAATTTGCCACAACGAGCGGCAATAGAGAAAACGAATCCTATTCGCCGCTCTCATTTCGACGTAATGTCGACGCCCGTAGCGAGCGAGTGATCTAGCTTGGCCGCCCCGTTAAGGCGTTCAACTGATCCATTTGTGAGAACCTTCCAGGAGGTTCTTGACCTGGTTTTGGAAACCTTCTAGAATGTTTCTGAACAATATTTCTATTTTGGTTGTTTATTTACATGTTTTTTGGATTTTTTTCTCGGATCATTTTTTCTTTTTTCTGTTTATTCATTGTAAAAATAAAAAATATCAGAAAATGTTAAGTGCTTTGGAAAATTGTTCATTTTTCCAAAAAATATGAATTTCCAAAACTATACGTGTTTTAAAAACAAAATTCACAAATTGAAAATGTGTTCAAAAATTATTTGTGTTTTCAAAAAATAATCTGATTTCTAGAAATTGTTCACATTTATCAAAATTTCAAAAAAAATTAGCAAATGTTTGAAATTATGAAAGTTGTTTGCTTTTTTGAAAAATGGATCCAAGTTTCAAATATTGTTTGCTTTTTAAAAAAATTCACATTTTCATAAAAATCTGGCATTTTAATATGTCACTTTTAAAAACTTTTTTCCAAAAAGAAAGAAAAAAGCAATAAAGAAAAGAACCGCTGCAGTTCCGAGCCGGTAGAGTAACATGCTGCTACAGTAAGATGCTCGGGACATATCGCTAGATGGGCTGGCCTGTGGGTCGGGTTACTGTCTGCCCAGCAATCCGCAAATAGGAGCTCCGGTAAAAATGTTTAAAAATAATTAAATTTTAATGAACAATTTCATTGTTGGCCCACCCTGACCAATTGGGCACGATCCTCCGTTGAGGTCTTTAGGCACGGTCACTAGCATCTCACTATTATCTCTACTACTTAAAAAGAGCGTAAGGTTTCCCATTTCACCTCTCTTTCGTCTAACCTTCTTTATATATGTGCCACTCTTTCCTTTTCCTCTCTGATTTTTTTTCTCTCATCTCTGATTTTTCTCCATCAATTCTCCCTAAAATATAATCAATTGTCTCATGTTTTATTAACTTACAAAAAACACATTTTATTTGGTAAGTAATTAAATTCTTACCAAATAAGTGCTTAACAATAAAATGGCAGGTAAATCGTGGCAATTGCATAAAAAACTTGCTAAGATTTTAGCGCATCAATATAATAATGAACATGCAGTCACTAGCTAATCTACTAGAATGTTTATATTCCCGTTGCAACACACGAGCAATTGTCTAGTCTTTATAAAAATAGCATCTCACTATTTTTTTTACTTCTAAAAGACCCAGTTGGGCATAATAGTGTGTGTCACTCGTCGTTGCAAACCATCCAATCTGCATTTACTGCATACGAGGAAAATTGTGTTATAGCAAAAAGACCTTGCCACTCTGCTCCATATCTCTATCTTAATTAACTTACCTTTCACAATAATGTGGAATTACGTCACTCAATTCCACGCCATATTTGACCACACCTTCCTGCACGCCGCTCATTTAATTTACTTATCATGCATGACCCAAACTACCAAATTATAATAGCGCCAAAATCAAAATTCTAGTCCGATGATTCCCGTGTGCCCCATGCCATATAAGGTGGAATTACATCCACTTCTACCTTAAGACAGCTGTGACGCCCCTGGCTCAATCGTGCACTAATCATACACGCAAATGCACACGATCAAGCCTAAGAACTCACGGGAAGATATCACAACACAACTCTAAAACATAAATAAAGTCATACAAGCTTTATATTACAAGCCAGGGGCCTCGACGGCTCGAATACATAAGCTTGCGTACAAGCGTCAGCGGAAGCATCAGATATCTGAGTACAGATATAAAAGAAAACACAGAAAGACCCTTAGAAGGCAGGGCAAAAGAAAATACTACGATCGAAAGGCGTAGGCCTCCTGCCTGGGACCCTCCGAACCTACTCCTGGTCGACGGCAAGCTCGTAGTAATATCCACCCTCGGGGTAGTAGTAGCGATCGTCGGCGGGGGCAGCTGTATCCGGGGCTCCGTCATCTGGTTGCATCAAAAGTATATGGGGGAAAAAGAAAGCAAAACAACCGTGAGTACTCATCCGAAGTACTCAGCAAGCAAGAATCTACACTACATATGCAACATTATCAGAGGAAGGCTGTATGTGTGGACTGGGCTGCAGAAATGCCAGAATAGAGAGAAGGCCTAGTCCTATCGAAGACTAGCATCTTTAGCGTTCTTGCAGCATTAGAAGAGGGTAGATTAGTCCAGCATAAAGTAGTAGTATCATTAAGTCTCAACCTCAGCCAGAGATCCTTCCTCGACTCCCTGTGAGAAAGCAATCCCAGAGCCATACAGTCATCAACCTCGTCCTGAGATCCCTTCTCGACTCCCTGCGAGAAGCAACCCCAGAGCCATAGTATCCAATTCTAGTTGTATCGATCGGGATACAACTCCGAGTGTCCGTTACCGAGGATCCGGCTATGCATAGATTAGTTCTTCCCTGCAGGGGTGCACCAACTTACCCACCACGCTCGCTTAACTTCGGCCGGACACGCTTTCTGGGTCATGCCCGGCCTCGGCCAAACGACACACCGCAACCCTACCTAGAGCTCAGCAGAGAGGTCCCCGCCGGTCTACAACCTAAGCGCCCAGGGGTCTTGGGCCATCGCCCTGTGCACTCCGGGTCGTTGTGTGCAGGGTGGATACCAGCACCTCCTCGGATGGTCGGTACGATCCGACCGTGCCACAATGCTGAACTGGACGTCTGACAGAACTTTTGGCTGACGCCACGATGCAGGGTACCCATATTTATTCCCGCGTGGTGGTTAGTGCTATCGGGCCAGAGGCCCACTCGAATCAAATATCCAAATCGTTAGTACCTTGGGGGTGCGGTAACGAGCAGAGACTCACGATCGATGTGACCCCGTCGCCCCGTCTCGAGGACTTGCGGCAAGGGCCAAGAATGCCCGGCCACGCCTCGTGTTCATCACTCGGGCACCATCCAGGTCAACTCGTCTCCATATCACTCGCGGGTACCCCTCAGGGTCGACCCGCCTTTCCAAGTAACAGTGCAAAGTCCAAGTACCCGTGTGTCCATAACATCAGGGGAATCCGAGGTATCACCCTCATTGGGTTCCTACTTGATGTATCCGTCAAGGTGAACTCGGAGGAATCACCCTCGATGGATTCACACTTGAGATGTTGTACGACGGCGTCGTTATCGGAAGTGGGGAAGGAGGAATCGCCCTCGATGACCATGACCGAATAGCTACTCTACAGAGTTAACATCAGAAGTGCTACAAGAGGTTTCACCCTCGGCACTCGATAGTAACGCTGCAGTGTCATTACAACTAAGGGGGGTGATGTGCGGTGCCGGTGCCTGGTCTTCAATCCCGTTGATCGGGTCTTCTGATAATCCAGCGGGGCAGTCAAGACTAGTGGGGTCACTGATAGGTCTTTACCCAGCCTATACTATACAGTTTAGGATAAGCAGGTAAGGTTTCAACAGCAGGTTACAATAAACAGGCTATGCATCAGAATAGGTAAAGTAGTAGCAGCAGCAATTCTAATGCAAGCATGAGAGAGAAAGAATAGGCGATATCGGTATGCTCAAGGGGGGGGGGTGCTTGCCTGGTTGCTCGGCAGCAAGGGTAAGGTCGTCAACGGTGTCGTCAGTCTCCGGAGCTGCGTCGGTACCGAGAACTGCGTCGGTGTCGGGATCTACCGAGAGAGAAGAGGGAGAGGAAATAATAAATACAGAGCAAACAAGTGCAATACTATGCAAGACAAGGCAATAAGCAGCGCTAGGGGTGTTCTAACGCAGGGCTACACGATACCGGTGAAAGGGAAAACATCCGAGAATGCTTTCCCGAAGTTTGCATTTTTCGGACAGATGAAAAGAGGGGGACGGTTGCATGTTGACTATGACAGGGGCATGTGGCAGACAAACGGACCGCGTATTTGGATTCGTCTCGAAATTCTGAGCAACTTTCATGTACAAAGTTTTTCGATCTGAGCTACGGATTATTTTATATGATTTTTTCAAAGTTTTATTCATTTTCTGGAATTAACAGAATTAAATTATTCAACATTATCCAAAACAGTACATGGTGACGTCAGCATGACATAAGCATTGCATCAGCAGTCAACAGTAGGGCTGACCAGGTCGAACCTGACTAGTGGGTCCCACATGTCATAGACTCAGCTCTATTTCAGGTTTTTAATTAAACTAAACAGAGTTAATTAGAGAGTGGGGTCCACATGTCAGTGTCACATTAGAGTTAAATTAATTATTTTCACTAATCTAATTAGTTAATTAGCAACTGACAAGGTGGGGCCCATATGTCAATGACTGGTCAGCGCCAGTCAGCACGTTGACCTGGTCAACAGGTCAACGGGGTCGCCCTGGCCCACTGGCCAGTGACCCTGACTGTGGCCCCGGCCGGCCAGGTCAGCTCCGGCGACCGGAGTTGCTCCGGTGAGCTCCCGACGCGGCGGAGGGGCTCGGCCAGCGGCGGAAATCGCGCACAGGCGACCAAATCGCGTGTTTTCGGGCGCGTTCGAACGGCCGTTCCATTCCGCATCGATCTATGGCACCAAAACGAGCAGGGGAGGCCGGCAGGGCCGCCGGCGTTGAGCTGTGGCGGCGGTGGTCCTCGGGCGAACTTGGATACGGCGACTCCGGGCACGGCAGGCAGCGGCAATGGGCGCGTTCGACTCCTACGGCGACGGTGAGCACTACTGCGAGCTCAGGCGAGCTCGACAGCGGCCACAGCGATGGCAATGCCAACGGCGGTGGAGCTTCGATCGGGCAACCATGGCACGGTGGCTACGGTAAGCTAGCGAGCAAGCGAAGGGCCAGGGGAGGGAGGAGGGGCTCACATCGAGGTGTAGCCGAGCAAAGCGTGCGTGAGGACGGCTTGACGGTGACGAAATCGGCGACGACGTGTGGCGGCGATCCGAGGAAGAAGATGGTGGCGTGGGGCGATGCAGGGCTCCCGGGGCTCGGGCTTGTGGTCGAGGAGGACAGGCTCGTCGCGGCGGAGCTGCTGGACAGGCTACGGAGGCGAGAGGTGGGCTGTGGCCGCGGCTAGCCGGCGTCCATGGCGGCGGCGGCGTTCGGGAAGGAAGGGGGCGAGCGATGGGGAGGGGAGGAGGCGAAGCAGGAGCGTCCAGGGGGAGAGGGGCCTCCCTCTTATCCATCCACGGCGGCAGGGCAAAAGATCTGGCGCGAGGGGGGCCTGGACGCGCGCGCGCTCGCCTCTGCTCGACAGCGCGCCTGCGGCGTCAGGAGGTAGGGGAAGGGGGGCTAGTTGGGCTGGGCCACCACTGTAGCTGGTGGGCTCAAGTGCATAGTAGCTTATCTCCTTTTCTTTCTCTTTTCCTTTTTCTGTTTTCTTTTCTTTTTCTGTTTTGTAAATTATTTGGGCACTAAATGGTTTTTGTAAAATATATGAACTGGTCCATAATTTACAGTGCAACATACCATATCACCAAGTAGTTATCATTTCATATTTATATTATATTAATTAATAGGTTATTAAATAATGTTTTCAGCCACTGTTTGAGGATGTTTAAGTCACTTATCCAATTTCAATAAGGTTGGTTACAATTTTATCATTGCCTCCAAATTATTTGCTATTTAATGAACATTTTAGTTTTCATTGAACAACTTTTATTTTCATTTTAAGTTTGAATTTCCATTTGAATTTGAATTTGAAAAGAGATATGATACTAATGATGATTAAGCACTGTTGATCATGATGACATGGCATAATCAAAAGGGTGATCACTGTAGCTTAATACATGGGGTGTTACAACAGCCCTAACCTTTGTAGATTCTCTACTACTTAAAAAGAACATAAGGTTCCCATTTCACCTCTCTTTCGTCTAACCTTCTTTATATATGTGCCACTCTTTCCTTTTCCTCTTTGATTTTTTTTTTCTCTCATCTCTGATTTTTCTCCATCAATTCTCCCTAAAATATAATCAATTGTCTCATGTTTTATTAACTTATCAAAAAAACACATTTTTCTCTACTACTTAAAAAGAACGTAAGGTTCTCATTTCACCTCTCTTTCGTCTAACCTTCTTTATATATGTGCCACTCTTTCCTTCTCCTCTTTGATTTTTTTTCTCTCATCTCTGATTTTTCTCCATCAATTCTCCCTAAAATATAATCAATTGTCTCATGTTTTATTAACTTATCAAAAAACACATTTTGTTTGGTAAGTAAGTAAATTCTTACCAAATAAGTGCTTAACAATAAAATGGCAGGTAAATCATGACGATTGCATAATAACTTGCTAAGATTTTAGCGCATCAATATAATAATAGACATGCAGTCACGAGCTAATCTACTAGAATGTTTATATTCCCGTTGCAACACACGAGCAATTGTCCAGTCTTTATAAAAATAGCATCTCACTATTTTTTTACTTCTAAAAGACCCAGTTGGGCATAATAGTGTGTGTCACTCGGCATTGCAAACTACCCAATCTGCATTTATTGCATACGAGGAAAATTGTGTTATAGCAAAAAGACCTTGCCACTCTGCTCCATATCTCTATCTTAATTAACTTACCTTTCGCAATAATGTGGAATTACGTCACTCAATTCCACGCCATATTTGACCACACCTTCCTGCACGCCACTCATTTAATTTACTTATCATGCATGACCCAAACTACCAAATTATAATAGCGCCAAAATCAAAATTCTAGTCCGGTGATTCCCGTGTGCCCCATGCCATATAAGGTGGAATTACATCCACTTCTACCTTAAGACAGCCCTAACCTTTATAGATTCTCTACTACTTAAAAAGAACATAAGGTTCCCATTTCACATCTCTTTCGTCTAACCTTCTTTATATATGTGCCACTCTTTCTTTTTTCCTCTTTGATTTTTTTTCTCTCATCTCTGATTTTTCTCCATCAATTCTCCCTAAAATATAACCAATTGTCTCATGTTTTATTAACTTATCAAAAAAACACATTTTTCTCTACTACTTAAAAAGAACATAAGGTTCTCATTTCACCTCTCTTTCGTCTAACCTTCTTTATATATGTGCCACTCTTTCCTTTTCCTCTTTGATTTTTTTCTCTCATCTCTGATTTTTCTCCATCAATTCTCCCTAAAATATAATCAATTGTCTCACGTTTTATTAACTTATCAAAAAAACACATTTTGTTTGGTAAGTAATTAAATTCTTACCAAATAAGTGCTTAACAATAAAATGGCAGGTAAATCGTGGCGATTGCATAAAAAACTTGCTAAGATTTTAGCGCATCAATATAATAATAGACATGCAGTCACGAGCTAATCTACTAGAATGTTTATATTTCCGTTGCAACACACGAGCAATTGTCCAGTCTTTATAAAAATAGCATCTCACTATTTTTTTTTACTTCTAAAAGACCCAGTTGGGCATAATAGTGTGTGTCACTCGTCATTGCAAACCACCCAATCTGCATTTACTGCATACGAGGAAAATTGTGTTATAGCAAAAAGACCTTGCCACTCTGCTCCATATCTCTATCTTAATTAACTTACCTTCCGCAATAATGTGGAATTATGTCACTCAATTCCACGCCATATTTGACCACACCTTCCTGCACGCCGCTCATTTAATTTACTTATCATGCATGACCCAAACTACCAAATTATAATAGCGCCAAAATCAAAATTCTAGTCCGGTGATTCCCGTGTGCCCCATGCCATATAAGGTGGAATTACATCCACTTCTACCTTAAGACAGCCCTAACCTTTATAGATTAAAAAAAAAAAAGCATCCGGGCACATACCTAGTTTCTATAAAACTCCTTAGCCCTGATGACCAGATCACTCCCTCCCCATATCATCAAAACAAATAGGAGGGATAAACATTGGGTGACCCTAACATATTTTTGGTGATATATACCAAAACTAGGATGTTTTTTCTTGTTTGTGTACATGTATCAGCCTGCTTTTTATCCGTTGCAACAAACAGTCACTTTGCTATTAGAAGAGGAAAATTATACTCTCTCCGTCCCATAACGTAAGACGTTTTTTGACACTACACTAGAGCCAAAAAACGTCTTACATTGTGGGACGGAGGGAGTAATAAATTTGTTTTGACAAGAGAAAAAGGATGTTTGATCCATGTTAATATATAGGCTGAAGAGACAATCAGTCAATTAGCCATAACAACCAACAATTGTTTTTTTATATAGAGAGTGAAGCACTGATTAGTGTTCCAGCGCAAAAAGAAACACTAATTCATGTTATTGTTAGTTCATCAGGATGAACCAAAGTCAGAGAAAAAACAACTGAACATACACCCCTTTTGTCAGAAATTGATCATTAAAGAAGAAGAAGAAACGCTCTCTGAAGTCCATTTAGAATGACTGCAAACCCTGGAGAAAAATTCAGTGTAGAGGCTTGGCAAGAGCCTTATTGCCGCCTGATTTGTGTGATCCTCCTCCTGCGTAGTACATCTATACAGTGTTGAAGTATGCTCTTTGAGTCTGAGGTATGTATATTGAAGTCATTGCCGAGAGCATCTCAAGTAGACGATTGCCCCGACGCCGGCAATAGCAGCTGCACTGGCCACTGTACCTAGCCGGAGGGACGGCCAGCTTCGCCTTGCTGCTGAGGTATCCACAGACGACGCCGGTGTGGGATCTGCGCTGATCTTTGACCCGTTGTCCATGTGCAGCCTCAGAACCTGAAACAGCAAAATAAATGCCAAAAAAGACTGAACCTCAAAGTAAATTACTGAACCTAAGTTGCAAGAAGAAGAACTAAGAAACTAAAAATGATCAGTCGCACTTAGGTTGCGGCACAGCTACATTACCGAGGATTCAGACGACATGCGGGGAATTCAAGATGTTGGTATACAAAAGAATAGAAAAACAACCTTCCATCCTGCTGATCTGGCATGTTCAATTGCTGCAACCAGGTCGGCGTCGGTAGCGAGAAGTACTCTGTCACCTTCATCGTCATTGTACTATTGAAAACGATTTTAAGTGAGGATTAAAAACGTACAAAGGTCCACAAATTATGCCCCCCAAAAAATCCCATCTACAAGATTTTGCTCGGCTTGTTGCTCACTTGGAGGCACACTGCATTACCAAAGCTCAACCTCTTACCAGAAGGTTTACATTCGCCTTCTCGTTTTCTGTTCCTAATCTGTATGCAGTAGCAGACACAAGCTCGTCTAAGCTTTCCCAAACTGCAGAAAGGAGGAGTGGTATCAGATATTAAGGCAGACAAGCACAAATTCATACTACATCACTATAGTAAACCACGATGAGGAAATTAAGATGAGAAATGCACACACCGCAACTGAATCGTTGGATCCGCCCTTTTCTATCTTCAATTTTAAAAGAGAATGCGTTTCCAACATGAGGGGGAGGGGGTGCATGCTTGCCTTCAGCACTGTCTGATGCTGCCGTACGAGATTCTTCACTGCACTTGTATAACAAAAGACTAACCAAACCATCCTCAGGTATGCAAGAGCATATGCAAATCGAAGAAGAACTAACCTATGCAAGTCATACTGCTCTGCAGGATGCAAGGCAAGTGCTGAATCCCAAAACTTCTGAATCATAGTATTTGCCACGCCATCTGGTCCAGAGGCTCCCTCAACCTAATGAGAACACGGAAAATCAGAATCACGGGGTGATGAAAGATAATAGAACATATTTGTATGGTATACTGTTGTCAAAACAATCATATGTTAACAGAATTATAAATTCATTTAATGTGCATTATCGTGGCTGAATCAGCTTGATGCTACAAGCACAGAACCCATGTGCTACTGCTTTTGTACGTAATGGTTCTTACCATGGAGATGGCGGTGTGGGTTAACTGTAGAGCATCCAAACAGGCGATAACCTGTCCTCCTATTCAAAGATTTAACTTAGATACGTACATAGAAATGAACTATTCTTTGCTGTTAGAATTCAGTACTTGCTTTTGTCTATAACAGGAATATGACGAAATTTTCTATCTTGCATTGATTGCAGAGCCTCGAGGATTGACGTGTCCAGTGTAGCACAGCCAGGACTTGCCGTCATGACCTTCGGAGAGATAACAGCATATTTGGTTAACTAGTGAAAAAAAGGAACCAAACCCTGATCACTTGAAATGTGGATGCTCCAGTTTTTTAACACACCTTTTCTACGAGTGTCGCCTCTGGGGACAGACTTTGTGCCACTACTCGCAAAACCAAATCCTTGGAACTGCAGAATATCAGTGGTATCACTTAAAAAAATAATGGAGATGGGAAAATTCAAAATATACGCAACTTTGCAGAGAACATACGTGATAATTCCTTGTAAGATGTTCCCTCTCATGACAACCACCGAGTTAACTCGGTGCTCTCTCATCTTTTTGGCAGCTACAGTTACAAGATCTGAAGGAGATACCGCTGGAACACTACAAAGGATAATTGAGGGGAATATTCAGCTGTAACAAAAAAAATTGTACATTTTCCTGGCAGTTGGAATTCGACCTGCTACTTTCAGTAATGATAGTTGACAAGGAAGGCTTGAACATCTGGTCTCGAAGATTTTCTATGAATGTGTGCGGACCTGATGTAAGAACCAAAAATATAAGATCAGCTAGTTAATCAAAGAGGCCTGAGTGGAATGCATCATGGGTGGTCTTGAGAACTGAAAAGGCTACCTGCAAATTCATTTCTCAACTGTTGTTCGACCCCTTCCATAGCAGCTGCTATAGCACTGCCTTGTTCGGCTGCCTTCTCCATTCTTGAAATTGCATCGCAGAGGAACTTGGTAATGTCCAACATGGCAATGACCTGACCATGTTCTACTACAGGAAGATGCCTAAATTTGCCTGTATACAAAAATTGTATGACTAAATGGAGACCATGGAGACAAGATACAATATATCCATAAGAATGACAAAAGGATGTCAACGTAAAACGTGTAAGGAATTTCTTGGGAGAACATTTTTCTGAACTTTGAATTACACTATTCGTCTTGCAGTTCTTATCTTGGGCTATTAGCCAAGAGGTAATGCAACTACTCATCATGATCGACACTCAGTTCAAATCGACTCATAGTATATGGTATTGACATATTGTAGCTTTGCGGTTGCCCGCAACTTCAGTTACTGAAAAATACGATTCTATGATTATGGGAGTAACATTGACCCATCAGGCTGTCGACTTAATGAGTACATGCTAAGATGCGCTGGTTCTCCCTTATCATGCATAGGATGACACTGAACCAGCACTATCAGAAATGATCAATCGATGACTGGACAATTTTTTTTTAATAAATGACCCAACTGAAGGTAAAACAATCAACAAAACTGCAACCTGAAGAAAAATAACAAGCAGACCTTGGACCATCTTCTGCAGTGCCTCGGTGGCCGATGAGTTGGACATGACAAAAACTGGGTTCCGCGTCATCACCTTCGCCACACTAGTTGCATCGGGCCTGAGACCCTCGGCTACCACTCGACCCGATATATCCTACAGAAGAACACAGCAAATCCCCCATGAAAACTTTGTCTCCAACACTAGTCATTCCATACAAAACCTGATGCTCATCATTAACCCCATCAAATTCCTTCAGAACCCCACCAAATCCTCCTTTTCAGTTTGTTCTAAATACTAAAGCATGACTGTGTCGTTATCCCTGAGAATCGCATCACTTTACATACTTGGCATCAGAAGAAACCATTCTATCTAGATGACCGTGCCTATAGTATACAGAATTACAGACTACACATTAAATCTTTGCAGCCACAAGAATCGCATTATTCCCCTGAAGTTTAAAGTTGATTTTCTCTGATTTCGCGTTTTCAACGATTCAGACTCTTGTGATGAGTTTCTGACCTCGGCCGTGACGATGCCGGAGAGCACCCCTTTGGCGTCGGTGAGCAGCGCGGCGTCGGCTCGCCTGGCGGCCATCCTCCGGCAAACCTCGGACACCGCGGTGGCCTCCGGGAGCGTCAGCGCCTTGGTCAGCCTGAGCTGCTTCACCGTCCTCTCCTCCAGCGACGACCTACGCATCAATCGCACACATATAAATCATCAGAATCAAGCGGCAGGGAACGAAAAGACGATCGGCGGAGAGCGTACTGCGGCGGCGCCTGGGCGGGCGAGGCGGGCGACTTGGGCTTGGAGGAGGCGGCGGCGGGCTTCGCATTGGTCGCGGCGGCAGCCTTTCCATTGGCGGCGGGGGAAGGAGGATTGCGGCGGAGGAAGGCGACGTGCTGGCCGCGAGGCTGTGGCGCGGCCATCTGCATCCGGCGGTGGTGGCGGCGGCGGCGGCGATCGCGGTGTCTGGTTTGAAATGGAGTTGAAGGCAAGGAAAGTCAGAGTCAGAGCAAAACAGAGTCGTCGCACGCGTGCTACTCATGCTGCCGCGAAGGTGGAGGAGCAGTTGGTCTGGGAAGGGCACATTGCGTGTCACTGGTCGATGGGGCCGGGAAGGTGTGGGTCGGCCAGTCAGTGAGTCATACCGTAGAGTTGTCAGGGGCTGCGCGCAAGGGTCGTTGGGTTCGTCCGTCCGTCCGTCCGGATACTCTGCGGGTGGAGTGGAGGACACCTGCCTGCCTACCATATCTGCGGGTGTATTGGTGCGTCTGGTGGAGTAGACGGGTACATAAGTACTGTTCCCTCCGTTCCAAATTACTCGTCGAACTAAAACCACGACAAGTAATTTGGAACGGAGGGAGTATGTATGTACACTATTCACACCTAAAAAACTACCGAGCGAACGTTCGGACACAGGTTTTAGCACGCGAATGCTCTCCTTGCTACTCCCTCGATTTCAAAATATTTGAAGTTTTAGGTTTATCCTAAATGAAAATTACTTAAATTTGAAAAAGTCTATAGAAAAATGTGTGTAGCATCATTCACAACGTCAAATTAGAGTCATTAGACTCATCATAATATACATATATACACCATACTATATATATTTGATGCCGTGGATATTAGTCATTTTTTCTATAAACTTGGTCAAATTTAAGGAAGTTCGACAAACTTAGAGCATCTCCACTCGCGCCCCCAACAGGCCCCCCAGGGCGACTTTTTTCGCGGCGCCGAAAAAATCCCCCAGTCGCGCCCCCAGGACGCCGAAATCCGCCGGCTCGGCCCGTTTTTTTGACCGGCGATCCCAGGCCGAACCCAGCGCACTGGGGGGGCGCTTGGAGGCTCCGGCGGAAGAAAAAACCGCATTTGGGCCACCACTGTCAGGCGAAAACGCATCTTCCACGTCCGGATTCGCCATCCCCCACCCCCCGTGCGCGCGCGCGCGCACGCCCTCCCGCCGCTTGCCGTGCGCGGCGCCGCCCACCCACCCACCGCCGCTAGATAGGCCATTCCCCCGCCGGAAAAGAGAGGGTTTCCGCCGCGGCATCCTCCACCCCGTTCCTGACCGAGATTTCCGGCGCTCCGGCCGCGCAGGGCTGGAATACCGGCGGCTGCGCGCCTACCACACCCGCCAGGTGTTCGGCGATTTGTCTGCTCAGCGATGGACTCGGACGACGAGGAGGCGCTCGCAGCGCTGCTAGAGGAGGAAGCCGATGCCGACACCCAGGACGAAGAGCATCTCATGGTCCTCGCCGCCCTGGCCAGCCTGCTCGCGAGCAATGCAAAGCCGCGGCGAGGTGGCGCGGCGCCGGGCCGGCTGAAGGCAAAGCAGAGGCATCGACTAGAAGGCTATTGCTTGCTCTATTCCGACTACTTCGCTGACGGTCCACTTCACGGCGACAAAGTATTTCGGTGCCGTTATCGGATGAGCTGAAAGCTCTTCCTCAGGATTGTGAATTCCATCCGTGAGTTCGACAGCTATTTCAAGTGCAAGAAGGATTGCACCGGCACACTTGGATTCACCTCGCTCCAGAAGTGCACGACAGCTATAAGGATACTTGCATACGGAGCTCCCGGTGATTCACTGGAAGACTATGGACGCATGGCCGAGTCCACGACCATTGCGTGTTTCTACAAGTTCTGCAAGGCAGTGGTGGCAGTGTTTGGACCGCAATACTTGCGATCATCCGATGCTGAAGACACTGCTCGGATCCTAACACATAATGCAGCAAGAGGATTTCCTGGGATGCTTGATACGTCTCCGTCGTATCTACTTTTCCTAATGCTTTTCCTCTTATTTTGGACTCTAATTTGCATGATTTGAATGAAACTAACCCGGACTGACGCTGTTTTCAGCAGAAATACCATGGTGTTGTTTTTGTGCGAAATAAAATTTCTCGGATTGGAACAAAACTATGCGAGGAATTTTTATACAATAAAAGAGAATTTCTGAAGCCAAGAACCACCGGAGGGGGGCACTGCTACTTCTTGAGCTTGCGTTGGTTTTTCCCTTGAAGAGAAAAGGGTGATGCAACAAAGTAGAGATAAGTATTTCCCTCAGTTTGAGAACCAAGGTATCAATCTAGTAGGAGAAGAACGCGCAAATCACCAATACCTGCACAAACAATCAAACACTTGCACCCAACGCGATAAAGGGGTTGTCAATCCCTTCACGGTCACTTGCAAAAGTGAGATCTGATAGAGATAGATAAACAAAAGATAAAATATTTTTGAGTTTTTGATTTATAGATCTGAAAATAAAAGATTACAAAATAGTAGATCGGAAACTAATATGATGGAAAATAGACCCGGGGGCCATAGGTTTCACTAGAGGCTTCTCTCATGAAGGCAAATAATACGGTGGGTGAACAAATTACTGTTGAGCAATTGATAGAAAAGCGCAAAGTTATGACGATATCCAATGCAATGATTATGCAATATAGGCATCATGTCCGTATCAAGTAGACCGACTCCTGCCTCCATCTACTACTATTACTCCACACATCAACTGACTCCTGCCTGCATCTAGAGTATTAAGTTCATAAAGAACAGATTAACGCATTAAGTAAGATGACATGATGTAGAGGAATAAACTCAAACAATATGATGTAAACCCCATCTTTTTATCCTCAATGGCAACAATACAATACGTGCCTCGCTACCCCTACTTTGTCACTGGGTGAGAACACCGCAAGATTGAACCCAAAGCTAAGCGCCTCTCCCATTGCAAGAAAAAACAATCTAGTTGGCCAAACCAAACCGATAATTCGAAGAGAAATACAAAGATACCAAATCATGCATATAAGAATTCAGAGGAGATTCAAATAATATTCATAGATAAGCTGATCATAAATCCACAATTCATCAGATTTCGACAAACACACCGCAAAAGAGTATTACATCAGATAGATCTCTAAGAACATCGCGGAGAACATGGTATTGAGAATCAAAGAGAGAGAAGAAGCCATCTAGCTACTAGCTATGGACCCGTAGGTCTGAGGTGGACTACTCACGCTTCATCGGAAGGGCAATAGAGTTGATGTAGATGCCCTCCGTGATCGAATCCCCCTCCGGTAGGGTGCCGAAAAAGGCCCCAAGATGGGATCTCACGGGAACAGAAGGTTGTGGCGCTGGAAAAGTGTTTTCATGGATGCTTCTGGTGGTTTGGGAATATATGTGAATATATAGGAGGAAGATGTAGGTCAGGGGGTCACCGAGGGGCCCACAAGGTAGGGGGGCGCGCCGTACCCCCTGGGCGCGCCCTCCACCCTTGTCGCCGCCTCGTGGCTCCTCTGACTTCAACTCCAAGTCTCCTGGGTGTCTTCTGGTCCAAGAAAAATCATCGTGAAGTTTTATTCCGTTTGGACTCCGTTTGGTATTCCTTTTCTACGAAGCTCAAAAACAAGGAAAAAACAGAAACTGGCACTGGGCTCTAGGTTAATAGGTTAGTCCCAAAAATAATATAAAATAGCATATTGATGCATATAAAACATCCAAAACAGATAATATAATAGCATGGAACAATAAAAAATTATAGATACGTTGGAGACGTATCAAGCATCCCCAAGCTTAATTCCTGCTCGTCCTCGAGTAGGTAAATGATAAAACAAATTTTTTGTTGTGGAATGCAACCTAACATATTTATGCATGTAATTTTCATTATTGTGGCATGAATGTTCAGATCCATAAGATTCAAAACAAAATTTTAATATTGACATAAAAACGATAATACATCAAGCATAATAATAAAGCAATCATGTCTTCTCAAAATAACATGGCCAAAGAAAGCTATCTCTACAAAATCATATAGTCTGGCTATGCTCCATCTTCATCACACAACATTTTCAAATCATGCACAACCCCGATGACAAGCCAAGCAATTGTTTCATACTTTTGATGTTCTCAAACCTTTTCAACTTTCACGCAATACATAAGCGTGAGCCATGGACATAGCACTATAGGTGGAATAGAATATGGTGGTTGTGGAGAAGAGAAAAAGAAGGAGATAGTCTCACATCAACTAGGCATATCAACGGGCTATGGAGATGCCCATCAATAGATATCAATGGGAGTGAGTAGGGATTGCCATGCAACGGATGCACTAGATCTATAAGTTTATGAAAGCTCAAAAAGAAACTAAGTGGGTGTGCATCCAACTCGCTTGCTCACGAAGACCTAGGGCAATTTGAGGAAGCCCATCATTGGAATATACAAGCCAAGTTCTATAATGAAAAATTCCCACTAGTATATGAAAGTGACAAAATAGGAGACTCTCTATCATGAAGATCATGGTGCTACTTTGAAGCACAAGTGTGGAAAAAGGATAGTAACATTGCCCCTTCTCTCTTTTTCTCTCATTTTTTATTCAATGGCTTATTTGGCCTCTTTTTTATTATTATTTAGGCTTCATTGGCCTCTCTTTTTTTTCCTCACATGGGACAATGTTCTAATAATGATGATCATCACACTTTTATTTACTTACAACTCAAGAATTACAACTCGATACTTAGAACAAAATATGACTCTATATGAATGCCTCCGGCGGTGTACCGGGATGTGCAATGACTCAAGAGTGACATGTATGAAAATTATGAATGGTGGCTTTGCCACAATTACTATGTCAACTACATGATCATGCAAAGCAATATGACAATGATGAAGCGTGTCATAATAAACGGAACAGTGGAAAGTTGCATGGCAATATATTTCGGAATGGCTATGGAAATGCCATAATAGGTAGGTATGGTGGCTGTTTTGAGGAAGGTATATGGTGGGTGTATGGTACCGACGAAAGTTGCGCGGTACTAGAGAGGCTAGCAATGGTGGAAGGGTAAGAGTGTGTATAATCCATGGACTCAACATTAGTCATAAAGAACTCACATACTTATTGCAAAAATCTATTAGTCATCGAAACAAAGTAATACTCGCATGCTCCTAGGGGGATAGATTGGCAGGAAAAGACCATCGCTCGTCCCCGACTGCCACTCATAAGGAAGACAATCAATAAATAAATCATGCTCCAACTTCGTTACATAACGGTTCACCATACATGCATGCTACAGGAATCACAAACCGTAACACAAGTATTTCTACAACACACAATTACTCCACTAGCATGACTCTAATATCACCATCCTCATATCTCAAAACAATCATAAGGAACCAAACTTCTCATAGTATTCAATGCCCTTTATATGAAAGTTTTTATTATATCCCTCTTGGATGCCCATCATATTAGGACTAAATTCATAACCTAAGCAAATTACCATGCTGTTTAGGGAGACTCTCAAAATAATATAAGTGAATCATGAGAGTTCAACAATTTCTATATAATAAAACCACCGCCGTGCTCTAAAAAGATATAAGTGAAGTACTAGAGCAAAATTGCCTAGCTCAAAAGATATAAGTGAAGCACATAGAGTATTCTAATAAATCACGATTCATGTGTGTCCCTCTCAAAAGGTGTGTACAGCAAGTATGATTGTGGCAAACTAAAAAGCAAAGACTCAAATCATACAAGACGCTCCAAGCGAAACACATATCATGTGGTGAATAAAAATATAGCCTCAAGTAAAGTTACCGATAGACGAAGACGAAAGAGGGGATGCCTTCCGGGGCATCCCCAAGCTTAGGCCCTTGGTTGTACTTGAATATTACCTTGGGGTGCCTTGGGCATCACCAAGCTTAGGCTCTGGCCACTCCTTATTTCATAGTCCATCAAATCCTTACCCAAAACTTGAAAACTTCACAACACAAAACTCAACAGAAAATCTTATGAGATCCGTTAGTATAAGAAAATAAATCACCACTCTATGGTACTGTTGTGAAATCATTCTTTATTTATAATGGTGTAATATCCACTGTATTCCAACTTATCCATGGTTCATACCCCCCGATAACGGCGCCAGAAATTCTTCCTGCAACTTCTTGAGCTTGCATTGGTTTTTCCCTTGAAAAGGAAAGGGTGATGCAGCAAAGTAGAGATAAGTATTTCCTTCAGTTTGAGAACCAAGGTATCAATCCAGTAGGATAAGAACGCGCAAATCACCAATACCTACACAAACAATCAAACACTTGCACCCAACGCGATAAAGGGGTTGTCAATCCCTTCACGGTCACTTGCAAAAGTGAGATCTGATAGAGATAGATAAACAAAAGATAAAATATTTTTGGGTTTTTGATTTATAGATCTGAAAATAAAAGATTGCAAAATAGTAGATCGGAAACTAATATGATGGAAAATAGACCCAGGGGCCATAGGTTTCACTTGAGGCTTCCCTCATGAAGGCAAATAATACGGTGGGTGAACAAATTACTGTCGAGCAATTGATAGAAAAGCGCGAAGTTATGACGATATCCAAGGCAATGATTATGCAATATAGGCATCATGTCCGTATCAAGTAGACCGACTCCTGCCTGCATCTACTACTATTACTCCACACATCGACCGACTCCTACCTGCATCTAGAGTATTAAGTTCATAAAGAACAGAGTAACGCATTAAGTAAGATGACATGATGTAGAGGAATAAACTCAAGCAATATGATGTAAACCCCATCTTTTTATCCTCGATGGCAACAATACAATACGTGCCTCGCTACCCCTACTTTGTTACTGGGTGAGGACACCGCAAGATTGAACCCAAAGCTAAGCACCTATCCCATTGCAAGAAAAACCAATCTAGTTGGCCAAACCAAACCAATAATTCGAAGAGAAATACAAAGATACCAAATCATGCATATAAGAATTCAGAGGAGATTCAAATAATATTCATAGATAAGCTGATCATAAATCCACAATTCATCGGATCTCGACAAACACACCGCAAAAGAGTATTACATCGGATAGATCACCAAGAACATCGGGGAGAACATGGTATTGAGAATCAAAGAGAGAGAAGAAGCCATCTAGCTACTAGCTATGGACTCGTAGGTCTGAGGTGGACTACTCACGCTTCATCGGAAGGGCAATAGAGTTGATGTCGATGCCCTCCATGATCGAATCCCCCTCCGGCAGGGTGCCGGAAAAGGCCCCAAGATGGGATCTCACGGGAATAGAAGGTTGCGGCGGTGGAAAAGTGTTTTCGTGGATGCTTCTGGTGGTTTGGGAATATATGTGAATATATAGGAGGAAGATGTAGGTCAGGGGGTCACCGAGGGGCCCACAAGGTAGGGGGGCGCGCCATACCCCCCTGGGCGCGCCCTCCACCCTTGTCACCGCCTCATGGCTCTTCTGACTTCAAATCCTAGTCTTCTGGGTGTCTTCTGGTCCAAGAAAAATCATCGTGAAGTTTTATTCCGTTTGGACTCCGTTTGGTATACCTTTTCTGCGAAGCTCAAAAACAGGGAAAAAATAGAAACTGGCACTGGGCTCTAGGTTAATAGGTTAGTCCCAAAAATAATATAAAATAGCATATTAATGCATATAAAACATCCAAAATAGATAATATAATAGCATGGAACAATCAAAAATTATAGATACGTTGGAGACGTATCAGGCACCTGGGTGGGCACAACCCACCAGGGCGCCCCCCTCCTCGCGTGCCCAGGTGGATTGTCCCCACCTGGTGGCCCCGCAGACCTCAACCCTAACACTATAAAATCACATTTTTGGAGAAAAAAATCAGAGAGAAAGAATTATCACGTTTCACGAGACGGAGCCACCGCCACCTCCTGTTCTTCATCGGGAGGCCAGATCTGGAGTCCGTTTGGGGCTCCAGAGAGGGGGATCTTCGATCTTCGTCATTACCAGCCCTTCTCCATCGCCAATTCCATGATGCTCCCCACCGGGAGTGAGTAATTCCTTCGTAGGCTCGCTGGTCGGTGAGGAGTTGGATGAGATTAATAATGAATCGAGTTAGTTTTGTTAGGGCTTGATCCCTAGTATCCATTATGTTCTGAGATTGATGTTGCTATGACTTTGCCAAGCTTAATGCTTGTCACTTTGGGCCCGGGTGCCATGATTTCAGATCTGAACCATTTATGTTATCACCATTATATCCATGTGTAGGGGAACGCAGCAGAAAAAAAAAATTCCGACCTACGCACCAGCCTAGGACCACTATGAAGACTGCATACAAGGTTTGATCATTTCGTTACCGACTCGTAGCGCAGCGGAAGTAGAGTCGATGACGATCGGCGGTGCAGATCCCCGCAGCTAGGATTTACAATCTCCCAACCGCGAGGATGTATACCCTCATCCGCCCCTCGGACAGCCCTCCGGGAGGCAGTCGGACAGTCCCCCGGACGGTGTCACGGACAGCCCTTCGGGAGGACCTTCGAAACTCGGACAACCCTTCTGGAGGACTCACAGAACTCGGACCGTCACTTGGACAGCCCTTCAGGAGGCACTCTCAAAACAGCCCCTCGAGCACAAAGATCGAAACTACGACCTCTCTACAGAGTTGCACACATACGGTGTCATCTATCCGGTAGGGCTTCGCCGTCCAGAACTAGTTCCCACCGGAACCCAGACAGCCTTTCGGCTCTACGAAACTATTTCGCGGGGAGGGAGAGAGAAGCCAGATCATTGCAATGGCACTTGTATGTGAGAAGGAGTGGGTTTTGGGCAGCCTCCTCCACCTCTATTTATAGGAGAAGGAGGGGTGGAGGGGCTGAAATTTCAGCCACATCCATCCATGTCATCTCCAAGATATTTTGGAGCAAAAGCCCAAAAAGGTGGCTTTCCAAAAAGTAACCAAAAAGCACTTTCACTATTCATGACAAAAATTTTCAGCGTCCGTTCGAACTAAAAATATTTATGTGGGCTTAGAACATTTCCAGTACCCACTAAAATAATTTTCAACGCATTCCAGAACAATTCCGGTTTAGCGATTTTCATTTGCGGAAAGCATATGAAGTGGTTCCGGCAGCTCCGGAACATTTCCGGTTTTTCTTCCAGAAAATTCCCAGAAGTTTCCAGAATGATTCTGGCACCCTCCAAGAATTATCAGGCATGTGCCAAAACCAATTTGACTTAATGGTATCCCCTGAAACAACTTTTCAGTTTTACCGGAACTCATCCGGTGACCTCTCTTTTCGGAACTTTTCCGCTGTCTCCGAAAACTTTTTTTGGAAACTTTCTCTCAGACTCCCTGTCTAGTATTCAGCAGATAGATGACCCTTAAGCATGTGACCCTATAGGTTTGGTGAAGTATAGACATGACATGGAACTCCTTCCGATCAATGATCAACATCGGAGTCGTGGACACCCATATTGACCCCTATACCCACACGAATGAATATTCGAGTGAACCTCCAGTTGCTGTGTGCTATTCCTGTTGCTTCGCGATATGTTACAAATACCCGAGGTGAGACATTTTGGCATTCCCGTGGATCAACAACTTTTCCACTAAGCCAGTTACCTCGTTACCGGTATTGTTCTCTTTTCTCAGTCCCGTGTTCCGGCATCCCTGTGATCAAATCACCCTGTGTCTGGCCAGACGATGATGGATACCGTAACACCGAGAGGGCCCAGAGATATCTCTCCATCATCGGAGGAGCAAATCCCAATCTTGAGCTATCAAGTTACTTGACATACTTTCCCATGAACCCGTAAGCCGCCGTAATAGCCATCCAGTTACGGATGACGTTTAACAAACCCCAAAGTTCATGAATCAAGCATGAAGAAACTCGATACTCTCATGGTCTGAGGAATCATGCAAACATTAACCATCTCTGTGTTATTAACCATAAACTTGTGATGAACGTATCTCATAGAATAACATCAATTCGGGTCGATTCAACACAAATGTTCCTCTAACATTGTGCCCTCAAAGTTGCTGGCATAGACATGCCCATGATCAGGAAAACAGAACCATCATGCAACACTTGAGCTAGTCTTAGAGGCTAGACTAGTAATACATTTTACCGTTTATTATCCCACACGTGCACATGAGTTTCCCTCCTAGCCTCGTTTTATTTGTAGACTCGAGAATCATTCAGTTATAGCATGGAACATAAACATAATTATGAACATGGAGATAAATAATAACATTTATTATTGCCTCTAGGGCATATCTCCTACACCATGTTCTAGATCCGATCTTGCAAGTTATTGTCACCTACTACGAGTTATGATCCGGCAACCCCGGAGTGACAGAAGTCGGGACACTTCCCGATGATGACCGTAGTTTGAGGAGTTCATGTATTCACTATGTGTTAATGCTTTGTTCTGGTTCTCTATTAAAAGGAGGCCTTAATATCCCTTAGTTTCCATATGGACCCCGCTGCCACGAGAGGGTAGGACAAAAGATGTCATGCAAGTTCTTTCCATAAGCATGCAGACTATTTACGGAATACATGCCTACATTATATTTATGAACTGGAGCTAGTGCCGTATAGCCCTAGGTTATGACTGTTCTATGATGAATATCATCCAACGAATTCACCGATCTAATGCCTACGAATTTCTCTTATATTGTTCTTGCTAAGTTACTATTGCTACTATTACTGCTACACTTGCTACAAAATTATTGCTATCATTGTTACCGTTACTATTGCTGTTGCTACTACTATCAAAACTATCATACTACTTTGCTACTGATTACTTTGCTGTAGATAATTAATCTCCAGGTGTGGTTGAATTGACAACTCAGCTACTAATACTTACAAATATTCTTTGGCTCCCCTTGTGTCGAATCTATAAATTTGGGTTGAATACTCTACCCTCGAAAACTGTTGCGATCCCATATACTTGTGGGTTATCAAGACCTTTTTCTGGCGCCGTTGCCAGGGAGCATAGCTATATTTGTTGAGTCACTTGGGATTATTATCAAATTATCACTATGAAGAATCTTAAGGATGCTAAGACTAAGATTTTTTCCTCCAAGACGAGGGGAGGTAAGGAACTGCCATCTAGCTCTGCACTTGATTCACCTTCTGTTATAAGTAGACTTGCAACACCACCACATGCTATTAATCCTGATTTGTCGCAAGTTATTGATGATGCTACTTCTGCTATGAATGATACTCATGATGATGCTAGTACCTTGCTTGATGATAATGTGTCACTAGGTGAATTTCTTGATGAACAACTTGCTAGAACTAAAGCTTTTGAGAATGCTGAAACAGATGAAGAGCTTGAAACTGAAAATCTTGAAACACCTATTAGATCTAGTTCTCCTAGATATGAATTGCCTAAGATACCGGAAGGATATGTTATGGATGAGGAGACAACTAGAGACTTTCTTCCTTGCAATGATAGAGATGATCTTAAGAAATTATTATGCAAACTGAAGGAAATTTTTTTGAATGCTAGAATGAAATGTGATCCTAAGTTTGCTACTTCACTTATCTTTGTTGATGACAAGGATTATGAATTCTCTGTCTACCCCAAGTTAATTACTTTGGTTGAATCTGATCTTTTCCATGGTTATGAAACTGAAACTGTTGTGGCACACCTTACTAAGTTGAATGACATAGCCAGCCTTTTTGCTCATGATGAGAAAATTCGCTATTAGTATATTCTCAAATTATTTCCATTCTCATTAAAGGGTGATGCTAAGACTTGGTATAATACTCTTGCTCCTGGTTGTGTGCGTAGTCCCCAGGATATGATTTACTACTTCTCTGAAAAATATGTTCTTGCTCATAAGAAACAAGCTGCATTACAGGAAACATCTAACTTTGTGTAAATTGAAGAAGAGAGTCTCCCACAAGCTTAGGGGAGGCTTCTCCAATTGCTTAATGCTTTACCTGATCATCCTCTTAAGAAAAATGAAATACTTGATATCTTCTATAATGGACTAACCGATGCTTCTAGGGATTTCCTAGATAGTTGTGCTGGTTTGAGTTTTCAGGGAACGAATTGTTGAAAAAGCTGAAGAACTATTGAATAACATATTGAAAAATTATGATGATTGGACTCTTCCTGAACCACCGCATAAACCTACTCCGAAGAAGAGGGGTATCTTATATCTCTGTCCTGAAGATATGCAAGAGGCAAAGAAATCTATGAAGGAAAAAGGTATTAAGGCTGAGGATGTAAAAATTTTACCTCCTATTGAAGAAATACATGGGCTTGAAACACCACCACCACCTAAGGTGGCAGAGGTAAATTCTTTAATGAAATTCAATGACAATGACAATCCTTATAATATGCATCCTAGTCAATGCCTTTATGAGTTTGATAATTACATTAGATAGCAAGATCACTTCGATGCAAATGTTATGAAACAATTGAAATACAATTCTGATATGATTGCTGCTACTTCTTGAGCTTGCGTTGGTTTTTCCCTTAAAGAGGAAAGGGTGATGCAGCAAAGTAGGGATAAGTATTTCCCTCAGTTAGAGAACCAAGGTATCAATCCAGTAGGAGACAACGCACAAATCACCAATACCTGCACAAACAATCAAACAACTTGCACCCAACGCGATAAAGGGGTTGTCAATCCCTTCACGGTTACTTGCAAAAGTGAGATCTGATAGAGATAGATGAAACTAAACAAACGGTAAAGTAAATATTTTTGGTTTATAGATCGGAAAGTAAAAGATTGCAAAATAGTAGATCGGAAAGTAATATGATGGAAAATAGACCTGGGGGCCATAGGTTCCACTAGAGACTTCTCTCATGATAGCAAATAATACGGTGGGTGAACAAATTACTCTCGAGCAATTGATAGAAAAGCGCAAAGTTATGACGATATCCAAGGCAATGATTATGAAATATAGGCATCACGTCCGTGTCAAGTAGACCGACTCCTGCCTGCATCTACTACTATTACTCCACACATCGACCACTATCCAGCATGCATCTAGAGTATTAAGTTCATAAAGAACGGAGTAACGCATTAAGTAAGATGACATGATGTAGAGGAATTAACTCAAGCAATATGATGAAAACCCCATATTTTTATCCTCGATGGCAACAATACAATACGTGCCTTGCTGCCCCTACTGTCACTGGGAAAGGACACGGCAAGATTGAACCCAAAGCTAAGCACTTCTCCCATTGGAAGAAAAACCAATCTAGTTGGCCAAACCAAACCGATAGTTCGAAGAGAATTACAAAGATATCAAATCATGCATAAAAGAATTCAGAGAAGATTCAAATAATATTCATAGATAAGCTGATCATAAATCCACAATTCATCGGATCTCGAAAAACACACCGCAAAAGAATATTACATCGGATAGATCTCCAAGAACATCGAGGAGAACATGGTATTGAGAATCAAAGAGAGAGAAGAAGCCATCTAGCTACTAGCAATGGACCCGTAGGTCTGAGGTAAACTACTCACGCTTCATCGGAAGGGCAATGGTGTTGATGTAGAAGCCCTCCGTGATCAAATCCCCCTCTGGCAGGATGCCGGAAAAGGCCCCTAAGATGGGATCTCACGGGTACAGAAGGTTGCGGCGGTGGAAAAGTGTTTTCGTGGATGCTTCTGGTGGTTTGGGAATATATGTGAATATATAGGAGGAAGATCTAGGTCAGGGGGTCACCGAGGGGCCCACAAGATAGGGGGGCGCTCCCTACCCCCTAGGCATGCCCTCCACCCTAGTGGCCGCCACGTGGCTCTTCTGACTTGCACTCCAAGTGTTCTGGGTGTCTTCTGGTCCAAGAAAAATCATCGCGAAGGTTTTATTCCGTTTGGACTCCGTTTGGTATTCCTTTTCCGCGAAACTCTAAAACAAGGAAAAAACAAAAACTGGCACTGGCACTGGGCTCTAGGTTATTAGGTTAGTCCCAAAAATAATATAAAATAGCATATTAATGCATATAAAACATTCAAAACAGATAATATAATAGCACGGAACAATAAAAAATTATAGATACGTTGGAGACGTATCAAGCATCCCCAACATTAATTCCTGCTCGTCCTCGAGTAGGTAAATGATAAAAACAAATTTTTTGATGTGGAATGCTACCTAACATATTTATCCATGTATTTTTTCTTTATTTTGGCATGAATGTTCAGATCCATAAGATTCAAAAAAAAGTTTAATATTGACATAAAAACAATAATACTTCAAGCATACTAACAAGGTAATTATGTCTTCTCAAAATAACATGGCCAAAGAAAGCTTATCCCTACAAAATCATATAGTATGACTATGCTCCATCTTCATCACACAAAATATTCAAATCATGCACAAGCCCGATGACAAGCCAAGTAATTGTTTCATACTTTTGATGTTCTCAAACTTTTTCAACTTTCACGCAATACATGAGCGTGAGCCATGGACATAGCACTATTGGTGGAATAGAATATGGTGGTTGTGGAGAAGACAAAAAGAAGGAGATAGTCTCACATCAACTAGGCGTATCAACGGGCTATGGAGATATCCATCAATAGATATCAATGTGAGTGAGTAGGGATTGCCATGCAACGGATGCACTAGAGCTATAAGTTTATGAAAGCTCAAAAAAGAAAACTAAGTGGGTGCGCATCCAACTTGCTTGCTCATGAAGACCTAGGGCAATTTGAGGAAGCCCATCGTTGGAATATACAAGCCAAGTTCTATAATGAAAAAATCCCACTAGCATATGAAAGTGACAACATAGGAGACTCTCTATCATGAAAATCACGGTGCTACTTTGAAGCACAAGTGTAAAAAAAAAGGGTAGTAACATTGCCCCTTCTCTCTTTTTCTCTTTTTTTTCTTTTCTCTTCTTTTTTGTTTGGCTTCTTTGGCCTCTTTTTTTTCCTCACATGGGACAATGCTCTAATAATGATGACCATCACACTTTAATATACTTACAACTCGAAAATTACAAATCGATACTTAGAACAAAATATGACTCTATATGAATGCCTCCGGCGGTGTACCGGGATGTGCAATGACTGAAGAGTGACATGTATGAAAGAATTGTGAAAGGTGGCTTTGCCACAAATACGATGTCAACTACATGATCATGCAAAGCAATATGACAATGATGGAACGTGTCATAATAAAACGGAACGGTGGAAAGTTGCATGGCAATATATCTCGGAATGGCTATGGAAATGCCATAATAGGTAGGTATGGTGGCTGTTTTGAGGAAGGTATATGGTGGGTGTATGGTACCGGCGAAAGTTGTACGGTACTAGAGAGGCTAGCAATGCTGGAAGGGTGAGACTGCGTATAATCCATGGACTCAAGATTAGTCATAAAGAACTCACATACTTATTGCAAAAATCTATTAGTTATCGAAATGAAGTACTACGCGCATGCTCCTAGGGGGATAGATTGGTAGGAAAAGACCATCGCTCGTCCCCGACCGCCACTCATAAGGAAGACAATCAAAAAATACCTCATGCTCCAACTTCGTTACATAACGGTTCACCATACGTGCATGCTACGGGAATCACAAACCGTAACACAAGTATTTCTCCAATTCACAATTACTCACTAGCATGACTCTAATATTACCATCTTCATATCTCAAAACAATCATAAGGAATCAAACTTCTCATAATATTCAATGCACTTTATATGAAAGTTTTTATTATACCCCCCTTGGATGTCTATCATATTAGGATTAAATTTATAACCAAAGCAAATTACCATGCTGTTTAGAGACTCTCAAAAAAATATAAGTGAAGCATGAGAGTTCAACAATTTCTATAAAATAAAGCCACTGCCGTGCTCTAAAAAGATATAAGTGAAGCACATAGAGTATTCTAATAAATCACGATTCATGCGTGTCCCTCTCAAAAGGTGTGTACAGCAAGGATGATTGTGGCAAAGTAAAAATCAAAGAATCATATCATACAAGACGCTCCAAGCAAAACACATATCATGTGGTGAATAAAAATATAGCCTCAAGTAAAGTTACCGATAGACGAAGACGAAAGAGGGGATGCCTTACGGGGCATCCCCAAGCTTAGGATCTTGGTTGTCCTTGAATATTACCTTGGGGTGCCTTGGGCATCCCCAAGATTAGGCTCTTGCCACTCCTTATTCCATAGTCCATCAAATCCTTACCCAAAACTTGAAAACTTCACAACACAAAACTCAACAGAAAATCTCATAAGCTCCGTTAGTATAAGAAAATAAATCACCACCCTTGGTACTGTTGTGAACTCATTCTTTATTTATATTGGTGTAATATCTACTGTATAAAAACTTTTCCATGGTTCATACCCCCCGATACTACCCATAGATTCATCAAAATAAGCAAACAACACATAGAAAACAGAATCTGTCAAAAACAGAACAGCCTGCGAAGATCTGAATTTTTATAATACTTTTGTAACTCAAAAAATTCTGAAAAATTAGGAAAACATAGGAAATTTCATATAATTACTGTGTAAAAAATTCAGGGTTGTTCTACGCTCCAGTTAATTTAAACAATTCTGTGACTGGACGCAAAAGTTTCTGTTTTTCAGCAAGATCAAATCAACTATCACCGTAAGCCATCCCAAAGGTCTTACTTGGCACAAACACTAATTATAACAAAAAACCACATCTAACCAGAGGCTAGATGAATTATTTATTGAAAAACAGAACCAAAAAGCAAAGAACCAAAAAAAAATTGGGTTGCCTCCCAACAAGCGCTATTGTTTAACGCCCTTAGTTAGGCATAAAAACACAAATAGATCTAGGTATTGTCATCTTTGGTATGCAATCCATAAGTAGCTCTCATAATAGATTCATATGGCAATTTAATTTTCTTTCTAGGAAAGTGTTCCATGCCCTTCCTTAACTGAAATTGAAATCTAATGTTTCCTTCTTTCATATCAATAATTGCACCAATCGTTCTAAGGAAAGGTCTACCAAGAATAATAGGACATGTAGGATTGCAATCTATATCAAGAACAATGAAATCTACGGGCACATAATTCCTATTTGCAACAATAAGAACATCATTAATCCTTCCCATAGGTTTCTTAATAGTGGAATCCGCAAGATGAAAATTTATAGAACAATCATCAAATTCACGGAAACCTAACAAATCACATAAAGTTTTTGGAATCGTGGAAACACTAGCACCCAAATCACACAAAGCATGTCACTCATAATATTTAATATTAATCTTAATAGTAGGTTCCCACTCATCATAAAATTTTCTAGGGATAGAAACTTCCAATTCAAGCTTTTCTTCAAAAGATTACATCATAGCATCAACGATTTTTTTAGTAAAAGCTTTGTTTTGATTATAAGCATGAGGAGAATTCAACATGGATTGCAACAAGGAAATAAAATCTATTAAAGAACAATTATCATAATTAAATTCCTTGAAATCCAAAAGAGTGGGTTCATTGCTACTTAAAGTTTTGACCTCTCCAATCCCACTTTTAACAATTTTTGCACCAAGATCTAAAAACTCCGAATCATTGGGACGCTTTTTAACTAAAGTTGACTCATCTACAGTCCCATATTTATCAAGATTTATATTGGAAAACAAAGATTCGATAGGAGTCACATCAATCACTTTAAGATCTTCATCATTATTTTCACGAAAACTAGAAGAACACGTTTTTACAAACCAATCTCGTTTAGCACGCATCTTAGCGGTTCTTTCTTTGCACTCATCATTGGAAATTCTCATAGCTTTGAGAGAATCATTAATAACATGCTTGGGTGGAATAGATCTAAGTTTCAAAGAATCAACATCAAGAGAAATTCTATCCACGTTCCTAGCCAAATCATCAATCTTGAGCAATTTTTCTTCAACCAAAGCATTAAAATTCTTTTGCAAACTCATAAATTCTTTAACACTATTCTCAAAATCAGAGGGAATCTTATTATAATTTCCATAAGAACTGTTGTAGGAATTACCATAATTATTAGAGGAATTACTAAGAAACAACCTAGGATTAAAATTACCTCTATACGCGTTATTATCGAAATTGTACCTACCAACAAAATTCACATCCATAGATTCATTATTATTTTCAATCAAAGTAGACAAAGGCATATCATTAGGATCAATAGAAGCACTCTTGCTAGCAAATAATTTCATAAGTTCATCCATCTTTCCACTCAAAACATTAATCTCTTCAATCGCATGCACTTTTTTACTAGTGGAAGATCTCTCGGTATGCCATTGAGAATAATTAAACATAATATTATCTAGGAGTTTAGTAGCTTCTCCTAAAGTAATTTCCATAAAAGTACCTCCCGCGGCTGAATCTAAAAGATTTCTAGAAGCAAAATTCAATCCGGTATAATTTTTTTATATAATCATCCACAAATTCAAACCATGAGTAGGGCAATTTCGTATCATCAATTTCATCCTCTCCCAAGATTGTGTAACATGTTCATGATCAAGTTGCTTAAAATTCATAATATCGTTCCTAAGGGAGATGATCTTAGCGGGAGGAAAATACTTGGAAATAAAAGCATCTTTACACTTATTCCATGAATCAATACTATTTTTAGGCAAAGATGAAAACCAAGTTTTAGCACGATCTCGAAGTGAAAAAGGAAAAAGCTTCAATTTAACAATATCATTATCCACATCTTTTTTTCTTTTGCATATCGCACAACTCAACGAAATTATTCAGATGGGATGCGGCATCTTCACTAGGAAAGCCGGAAAATTGATCTTTCATAACAAGATTCTGCAAAGCGGCATTAATTTCATAAGATTCCGCACTAGTAGCAGGAGCAATCGGAGTTCTAATAAAATCATTGTTATTAGTGTTGAAAAAAAATCACATAATTTGGTATTCTCTTGAGCCATCGTGACAAAGCAAGCAATCCAACACACGAGCACACAAAAAGCAAACGAAGAAGACGAACGGAGGAGGGAACGGAAGAAGGGCGAATAAAAAGTCAAATCTTTTCGAAAATCATTTTAGAAGTGGGGGAGAGGAAAACGAGAGGCAAATGCCGAATAATTTAATGCAAGAGATGAGAGTTTTATGATGGGTACTTGGTATGTCTTGACTTGGCATAGATCTCCCCAGCAACGGCGCCAGAAATTCTTCCTGCTACTTCTTGAGCTTGCTTTGGTTTTTCCCTTGAAGAGGAAAGGGTGATGCAGTGATAACCCACAAGTATAGGGGATCGTTTGTAGCCTTCTTTGATAAATAAGAGTGTCGAACCCAACGAGGAGCTAAAGGCAGAACAAATATTCCCTCAAGTTCTATCGACCACCGATACAACTGTACGCACACTTGACGTTTGCTTTACCTAGAACAAGTATGAAACTATTTTGCAAGAATAAAACTATGAGTACTTTGCAAGAATAAAACTATGAATAAAATTGCAAGGCAATAAAAGTGGATAGCTTTTTGTCAACAAGAAAGTCATTTGTCCCTAGGCAATCGATAACAAGTACCGGTAATCATTCTTGCAATTTTACATGAGGGAGAGGCATGAGCTAACATACTTTCTCTACTTGGATCATATGCACTTATGATTGGACCCCTAGCAAGCATCCGCAACTACTAAAGATCATTAAGGTCGTGAAACCCAACCATAGCATTAAGTATCAAGTCCTCTTTACTCCCATACGCCATAACCCACTTATCCGCGTTTGGGCTGCTGTCATCCCCCGCAACACTGACAATAAGCAAACCATGAACATATTGCGACACCCTACAGCGAGGACCCCTCGCATTTGCACGAGACGGAGGGCACCGTAGGACAGCACCATAAATAAAATATACAATCATACCAACCAAGATCACGATTAACCCACATGACAAAACGGATCTACTCAAACATCATAGGATAACCAAATATCATTGGGAAATAATATATGGAGTTGAGAACCATGTTTAAGTAGAGATTACAGCGGGGAAGAGAGGTGTTACACCGCTGCATAGAGGGGGAGAGAGTTGGTGTTGACGGTAGCAAGATTGTTGATGTAGATCGTTGTCACGATCCTAGCCCCGGCGGCACTCCGGCGCCACCGGGAGAGAGCGGGAGAGAGAGCCCCCATCCTTCTTCTTCTTCCTTGGCCTCCCCCCTAGATGGGAGGAGGGTTCCCCCTCTGGTCCATGGCCTCCATGGCGGTGGAGGGGCGAGAGCCCCTCCGAGATTGGATCTCCCTCTCTGTTCTCTTCTGTTTCGCTTTCCCCAGATCTGGCCCTTCACCGTTTCTTAAATTCCCAGAGATCCGTAACTCCGATTGCGCTGAAATTTTTACATGATTTTTTTTCATAAATTGTCTTTCTTTCACCAGAAGAAGGGCCCCAACCGAAGTCCGAGGAGGGCACAAGATACCTAGGCGCGCTAGGGGGTACCCGGCACGCCCTGGTGGGTTGTGGTCACTGTGGGCCCTCGTTTGCGTTGATTCCACCTCCCAAAAATCATAAATATTCCAAAATAATTCTCCATAAATTTTTATTGCATTTGGACTTCGTTTGATATGGATTTTCTGCGAAACAAAAAACATGCAACAAACAGGAACTGGCACTGGGCACTGGATCAATAGGTTAGTCCAATAAATCATATAAAAAGTTGCCAAAAATATGTGAAAGTTGTATAATATTGGCATGGAACAATCAAAAATTATAGATACAACGGAGACGTATCAGCATCACCAAGCTTAATTCCTGCTCGTCCTCGAGTAGATAAATGATAAAAAAGATAATTTTTGATGTGGAATGCTACCTAACATAAACTTGATCATATGTCTAGTCATGGCATGAATATTAAGACATAAGTGATTCAAAGAAATAGTCTATAATTTGACATAAAGACATCAATACTCAGGCATCCCAACAGACAATCATGTCTTTTAAAATATCAACGCTAAGGAAAGCTATCCCTACAAAATCATAGTCTTGTCATGCTCTGTCTTCTTAACACAAAGTATTTATCACGCACAACCCCGATGACAAGCCGAGCAATTGGTTCATACTTTTTGACGCGCTTCAGCTTTTTCAACCCTCACGCAATAGATGAGCGCAAGCCATGGATATAGCACTATAGGTGGAATAGAGTATGATGATAGGGGTAAATATAGAGAAGACAAAAAAGGCAAGAAAGTCTCACATCGACGCGGCTAACCAACGGGCTATGGAGATGCCCATCAATCGATATCAATGCGAGGAGTAGGGATTGCCATGCAACGAATGCACTAAGAGCTATAAGTGTATGACAATATGAAAACTAAGTGGGTGTTCATCTAATCCTATAATGAAAAATTCCCACTAGTATATGAAAGTGACAACATAGGAGACTCTCTATATGAAAAACATGGTGCTACTTTGAAGCACAAGTGTGGAACTAGCATGCCCCTTCTCTCTTTGTATTTTTAATTTTTTTCTTTTTTTCCTTTTTCTTTTCCTTTTTTTTCTCTCATTGTCCGGAGTCTCATCCCGACTTGTGGGGGAATCATAGTCTCCATCATCCTTTCTCATTGGGGCAATGCTCTAATAATGAAAATTGATGATCATCACACTTCTATTTACTTATAACTCAAAATGACAACTCAATACCTATAACAAAATATGATTATATGAATGCCTCTGGCAGTGTACCAGGATGTGCAATGATCTAGCGTAACATGTATAAAAAATGATGCACGGTGGCTGAGCCACAACTACTATGTTAGCTATATGATCATGCAAAGCAATATGACAATGAATGCTCAAGTCATTAAACGGAAGCGGTGGAAGTTGCATGGCAATATATCTCGGAATGGCTATGGAAAGGCCATAATAGGTAGGTATGGTGGCTGTTTTGAGGAAGATATAATAAGGCTTATGTGTGATATAGCGTATCATATCACGGGGTTTGGATGCACCGGCGAAGTTTGCACCACGTCTCGAGGTGAGAAAGGGCAATGCACGGTACCGTAGAGGCTAGCAAATTGCGAAAAGGTAAGAGTGCGTATAATCCATGGACTCAAATTAGTCCTAAAGAACTCATATACTTATTGCAAAAGTTTATTAGCCCTCGAAGCAAGGTACTACTATGCATGCCCCTAGGGGGATAGATTGGTAGGAAAAGACCATCGCTCGTCCCCGACCGCCACTCATAAGGAAGACAATCAATAATAAATCATGCTCCAACTTCATAGCATAACGAGAGACTATACGTGCATGCTTCGGGAATCACAAACCTTAACACCAATATTCTTACTAACCACAACCGTTTACTAGTACCTCCCACATATTCCATCTCTATGTCGCAAAACTATTGCAAGGAATCAAACATATCATATTCAGTGATCCATAAGTTTTATGTAGGATTTTATGACTAACCATGCAATTGACCAATTCCTGTTGACTCTCTAAATAGATATAAGTGAAGCATGAGAGTTTTATTCTTTCTATAAAAGATCATGCTCTAATAAATATAAGTGAAGCAAAAGAGCATTCTTCAAACAACGGTTTTCTATGTGAAGAGAAACAGACAATCCAAACTTCAAATGATATAAGTGAAGCACATGAAGCATTCTACAAAGCCATACTCAAAAGATATAAGTGAAGTGCAATGAGAATTCTATAAATCAACCATGGACTATCTCATACCAACATGGTGCATAAAAGAAAAATGAAAACTAAACACAAAAGACGCTCCAAGATTTACACATATTACATGAACGAAACGAAGACGAAAACATACCGATACTTGTTGAAGAAAGATGGGATGCCTTCCGGGGCATCCCCAAGCTTAGACGCTTGAGTCTCCTTGAATATTTACTTGGGGTGCCTTGGGCATCCCCAAGCTTGAGCTCTTGCCTCTCCTCCTTCTCCTCATATCGAGACCTCCTCGATCTTTGATCACTTCATCCACACAAAACTCAACAGAAAACTGGTGAGATCCGTTAGTATAATAAAGCAAATCACTACTCTAAGTACTGTTGCAAACCAATTCATATTTTGTTTTTGAATTGTAGCTACTGTAATAGAATTTTTCCATGGCTCATACCACCGATAAAAATTGATAGTTTCATCAAAACAAGCAAAACAATGCATCAAAAACAGAATCTGTCTTAAATAGGATAGTCTGTAGCAATCTTAACACCTACCATACTTCTGGTACTCCAAAAATTCTGAAAAATTAGGAAAAAATAAATAATTTGTATAGAAATACTGTGCAAAAAGTTTCAGAAAAAAAGTTTCAGAAACTTTTGATGTACCAGTCAAAAATGTAAAATCACGCACTACAGCCAAAGTTTCTGTTCCTGCACCGCACATACCAACAAGCAATCTAATCATCCTAAAGGCAAATCTTGGCACATTATTTTTATAATACAATGGATTTGTACAAGGGGATAATTATTTTTGTGAGAATCTTCATGAAAAATTTACATTGTTTCCATGAGCATGAACACCAGTGTTCAAGGTCGACCCTCAATTCTCCAATGCATCACCTTTCAATCGCTTCTCTTTTTGTGAAGTTTTAAGTTCCCCTCTATATTTTTTGTTTTTAAACTTTATAAAAGCACTCAATAGAAATAAATGACTCTCTAAAACTTCCAGGTTGTCTCCCTGGCAGTGCTTTCTTTAAAGCCATTAAGCTAGGCATAAAGTGCTCAAGTAATGAATCCACCCGGATCCCAAGGTATATCAAAGCCAATTTTAATTAACAATGATTTGGCATTTAGTAGTGAGCACAAAGCAACATATATCATGCAATGACGAAGCCTAACTCTCTTCCTATGTATTGTCATGTCATACAGGAACAATTCATGCACATCAAGTAGGGGCCAATACATAGCATAAACAGTTTCTTGCAATTTTATCGTGTTGGAAACATAAAGAGGTGGAGATGTAGTTCCTCTATCATAATAATTGCAAGTAGGAGCAGCAAGCACATGCATATTATATTTGTTAAAATCATCATGTGTAACGGTAAAAGGCAACCCATCAATATAATCCTTAATAAGAGCAAACTTCTCCGATATAGTGTAGTTTGGAGAATTAAAAAAGATAATAGGACTATCATGCGTGGGTGCAATAGCAACAATTTCATTCTCAACATAAGGAACTATAGCAAGTTCATCTCCATAAGCATAATTCATATTGGCATCTAGGCCACAAGCATAGCAAGCATCAAGTTCATCAAAAAGGGATATTTTAAACGAATCAATGGGATCATAGCAATTATCATAACATTCATCCTTCGGTAAGAACGAAGGGACATTAAACAATGTATGCGTTGAAAAGTTAGTCTCATTAGAAGGTGGGCACGGGTAGCTAATCCGCTCTTCCTCCCTTTGTTCTTCACTCTCTTCATCATCTTTTTCATCCAATGAGCTCACAGTTTCATCAATTTCTTCTTCCATAGACTCCTGCAAAATATTAGTCTCTTCTTGGACAGCGGAGACATTCTCAATAAATACATCAATATCGTAATTCCATTTATAATTATCAGAGCAATATTTAAGGATGGCAAAATTTTCAGGTCTATAAACATCATCATCAAAAGCTTCATACTTTAAAAACAAAGATTCAATTTCATAAGGACCCTTAAAAGCAACAAATTCTTCTATTCATTCCACATCATAGTAATCGTATATACCATTAGCATAAGAAGCCAAGGTTTCATTATCATTAAATTCACATGAAAAGGTAAGGTGTGGAGCCTTCATCCTAGAGCAACAAGTACAATCATATCTCAAGCATAGCTCCCGAGCATACCAATGCAACATATGAATTTGATCCCATAACAATTTCCCTTTATGAGTCAAGCGATAATCCCTAAAGTATTCACGTTGATCCAACATTACTCCCATTATATAGTTGAATGGGGTTTTCTCAGGATTATCAAAGTAGTGCATAATATCTTTCACATAACTAGCATCGAGGGTTTTAGGAGGTCCCCCATCTCCGTGAGTAGCAAGTACAACTAATTTTTTTGGTGTTTCGTGTTCAATATCCATAACTAAAGATAGAGAACAACTTAGAACAAGAAATAAAAACTACTTAGTGATAAAGCAAACAAGCACACACGAGAATATTCACCCCACGCTATTGCTCCCCGGCAACGGCGCCAGAAAAAGTTCTTGATAACCCACAAGTATAGGGGATCATTTGTAGCCTTCTTCGATAAATAAGAGTGTTGAACCCAACGAGGAGCTAAAGGCAGAACAAATATTCCCTCAAGTTCTATCGACCACCGATACAACTCTACGCACACTTGACGTTTGCTTTACCTAGAGCAAGTATGAAACTATTTTGCAAGAATAAAACTACGAGTACTTTGCAAGAATAAAACTATGAATAAAATTGCAAGGCAATAAAAGTGGATAAGTTTTTGTCAACAAGAAAGTCATTTGTCCCTAGGCAATCGATAAAAAGTACCGGTAATCATTCTTGCAATTTTACATGAGGGGGAGGCATGAGCTAACACACTTTCTCTACTTGGATCATATGTCTAAAGATCATTAAGTTCGTGAAACCCAACCATAGCATTAAGTATCAAGTCCTCTTTACTCCCATATGCCATAACCCACTTATCCGCGTTCGGGCTACTGTCATCCCCCGCAACACTGACAATAAGCAAACCATGAACAGATTGCAACACCCTATAGTGAGGACCCCTCATGTTTGCGCGAGGCGGAGGGCACCGTAGGACAGCACCATAAATAAAATATACAATCATACCAACCAAGATCACGATTAACCCATAGGACAAAACGGATCTACTCAAACATCATAGGATAACCAAATATCATTGGGAAATAATATAAGGAGTTGAGCATCATGTTTAAGTAGAGATTACAGCAGGGAAGAGAGGTGTTACACCGCTGCATAGAGGGGGAGAGAGTTGGTGTTGACGGTAGAAAGATTGTTAATGTAGATCGCCGTCATGATCCTAGCCCCGGCGGCACTCCGGCACCACCGGGAGAGAGGGGGAGAGAGCCCCCCTCCTTCTTCTTCTTCCTTGGCCTCCACCCTAGATGGGAGGAGGGTTCCCCCTCTGTTCCATGGCCTCCATGGCGGCGGAGGGGTGGGAGCCCCTCCGAGATTGGATCTCCCTCTCTGTTCTCTTCTGTTTCGCTTTCCCCAGATCTGGCCCTTCACCGTTTCTTAAATTCCCGAAGATCCGTAACTCTGATTGCACTGAAATTTTTACATGATTTTTTCCATAAATTATCTTTCTTGCGCCAGAAGAAGGGCCCCAACCAATGTTCAAGGAGGGCACAAGATACCTGGGCGCGCCTGGGGGTGCCCGGCGCGCCCTGGTGGGTTGTGGTCGCTGTGGGCCCCTGTTTGCGTTGATTCCACCTCCCAAAAATCATAAATATTCCAAAATATTTCTCCGTAAATTTTTATCGCGTTTGGACTTCGTTTGATATGGATTTTCTGTGAAACAAAAATCATGCAACAAACATGAACTGGAATTGGGCACTGGATCAATAGGTTAGTCCAATAAATCATATAAAAAGTTGCCAAAAATATGTGAAAGTTGTATAATATTGGCATGGAACAATAAAAAATTATAGATACGACGGAGATGTATCATGCAGCAAAGTAGAGATAAGTATTTCCCTCAGTTAGAGAACCAAGGTATCAATCCAGTAGGAGACAACGCACAAATCACCAATACCTGCACAAACAATAAAACAACTTGCACCCAACACGATAAAGGGGTTGTCAATCCCTTCACGGTTACTTGCAAAAGTGAGATATGATAGAGATAGATGAAACTAAACAAACGGTAAAGTAAATATTTTTGGTATTTTTGGTTTATAGATCGGAAAGTAAAAGATTGCAAAATAGTAGATCGGAAAGTAATATGATGGAAAATAGAACCGGGGGCCATAGGTTTCACTAGAGGCTTCTCTGATGATAGCAAATAATACGGTGGGTGAACAAATTACTGTCGAGCAATTAATAGAAAAGCGCAAAGTTATGACGATATCCAAGGCAATGATTATGAAATATAGGCATCACGTCCATGTCAAGTAGACCGACTCCTGCCTGCATCTACTACTATTACTCCACACATCGACCGCTATCCAGCATGCATCTTGAGTATTAAGTTCATAAAGAACGGAGTAACACATTAAATAAGATGACATGATGTAGAGGAATTAACTCAAGCAATATGATGAAAACCCCATCTTTTTATCCTCGATGGTAACAATACAATACGTGCCTTGCTGCCCCTACTGTCACCGTGAAAGGACACCGCAAGATTGAACCCAAAGCTAAGCACTTCTCCCATTACAAGAAAAACAAATCTAGTTGGCCAAACCAAACCGATAGTTCGAAGAGAATTACAAAGATATCAAATCATGCATAAAAGAATTCAGAGAAGATTCAAATAATATTCATAGATAAGCTGACCATAAATCCACAATTCATCGGATCTTGACAAACACACCGCAAAAGGATATTACATCAAATAGATCTCCAAGAACATCGAGGAGAACATGGTATTGAGAATCAAAGAGAGAGAAGAAGCCATCTAGATACTAGCTATGGACCCATAGGTCTGAGGTAAACTACTCACGCTTCATCGGAAGGGCAATGGTGTTGATGTAGAATCCCTTCGTGATCGAATCCCCTCCGACAGGATGCCGGAAAAGGCCCCAAGATGGGATCTCATGTGTACAGAAGGTTGCGGCGATGGAAAAGTGTTTTCATGGATGCTTCTGGTCGTTTGGGAATATATGTGAATATATAGGAGGAAGATCTAGGTCAGGGGAACATCGAGGGGCCCATAAGACAGGGGCGTGCCCTACCCCCTGGGCGCGCCCTCCACACTTGTGGCCGCCTCGTGGCTCTTCTGACTTGCACTGCAAGTCTCCTGGGTGTCTTCTAGTCCAAGAAAAATCATCGCGAAGGTTTTATTCCGTTTGGACTCTGTTTGGTATTCCTTTTCTGCGAAACTCTAAAACAAGGAAAAACCAAAAACTGGCACTGGGCTCTAGGTTAATAGGTTAGTCCCAAAAATAATATAAAATAGCATATTAATGCATATAAAACATCCAAAACAGATAATATAATAGCATGGAACAATAAAAAATTATAGATACATTGGAGATGTATCAATTGCTCGCTTGAGTGACTTGTTATTTAGAATTACCAATGATGTTAGAGGTGTAGGAAAACATGCCTCTATGGTTCAAACTCAACTAGATCAAGTTGCTAAATCTCAAAGAGAATTGCTTGATGAAATGAACAATAATATCAATGATCATGCTGTTAGAGTAATGACTAGAGGGGGTAGAATGACTCAGGAACCTCTTTACCCTGAGGGACACCCAAAATAATTGAACAAGACTCTCAAAGAATTGACACTGATGCACCTAGTCCTTCTAAAAAGAAAAAGAAGAAGAAAAATGGTAGGACTTTGCACACCTCTAGTGAACCTGAAATAGAAAAACCTCCTGAAGCTAATAACGATGTTTCTATTTCTGATGCTGAAACTCAATCTGGTAATGAACACTCACCTTCTTATAATGAAAAAGATAATGATGAGGTTCATGAAGACACTCAAACAAATAATAAAGAACCAGACAATGATGTTGAAATAGAACCAGATGTTGATCTTGATATCCCACAAACCAAGAATAAAAGGTATGATAAAAGAGACTTTGTTGCTAGAAAACATGGTAAGGAAAGAGAACCATGGGTTCAAAAACCCATGCCCTTTCCACCTAAATCTACTAAAAAGAAGGATGATGAAGAATTTGAACGCTTTGTTGAAATGCTTAGGCCAGTCTTTTTGCGCACTCGCTTGACTGACATATTAAAAATGGCCCCTTATGCAAAGTATATGAAAGACATCATCACCAACAAGAGAAATATACCGGAAGCTGAAATCTCCACCATGCTTGCTAATTATTCTTTTAAGGATGGAGTACCTAAAAAACATGGAGATCCGGGAATACCAACTATACCTTGCTCCATCAAAAGAAATTATGTGAAAACCGCTTTGTGTGATTTAGGAGCTGGTGTTAGTGTTATGCCTTTCTCTTTATACAAAAGACTTGATTTGAATAAACTCACACCTACCAAAATATCTTTGCAAATGGCTGACAAATCAACTGCCATACCTATCTGTATTTGTGAGGATGTGCCCATTGTTGTTGCAAACATTACTATCTTAACTGACTTTGTTATACTTGAGATGCCTGAGGAAGACAACATGTCGATTATCCTTGGTAGGCCCTTTTTGAATACTGCAGGGGCTGTTATTGATTGCAATAAAAGCAAGGTCAATTTTCATATCAATGGTAATGAGCATACGGTGCACTTTCCGAAGAAACAATTCCAAGTGAATGGTATTAATGTTATTGAAAAATCTCCGACAATCACTATTGGAAGTTTTCAACTACCTCTACCTACTGCCAAAAAGAAATATGAAATGCTTATTGTTGGGGACATTCTTATCCCCGTTGAGGTAACTTAGTGTTTTATGAAAGTTCTTCGGTTTCATGCTAATCAAAAGTGGTTGTTAATAAGACTTGATCAACCCTATTAATGGATCATTTTTGAGAGGTATGAAGTCGATGAAATTAGTAAACACTACCTTCTATCCTTTAATTTTATTTTATCTTTTTCTTAGTTAAATAAAATAAAATGTCATGTTTTGTCTGTTTTCTAAATTTCCCCGTGTAATAAAAATGACCCAAAAATAAAAGTTCTCAGAATGCCCTGAAAATTTGATATGATTTTTTTCTGAATATTTCTGAATTTTTGATGCAAATAACTTCAAAATGGTGTGCACAAGGTGGGCACAACCCACCTGGGCACGCCAGCACCCCCAGGCGCGCCCTGGTGGGTTATGGTCCCCACGTGGGCCCCCTCACTTATCTGTTTAGCCTATATCATCACCTACTGATACGTCTGCAACGTATATATAATTTATGAAGTATTCATGCTGTTATATTATCATTCTTGGATGTTTTACAATCATTTTATAGCAACTTTATATCATTTTTTGGGACTAACCTATTGACCCAGTGCCCAGTGCCAGTTGATGTTTTTTGCTTGTTTTTTACATCGCAGGAAATCAATATCAAACAGAGTCCAAACACCGCGAAACTTTTTGTGGATTTTTTATGGACCAGAAGACATCCAATGGGCCAGAGCAGCACCTGGGGGGTGCCTCGAGGGGGGGCGCGCCCTGGTGGGTTGTGCCCACCTCGGTGGCCTCCCGTACCCCCTCTTCACCCTATAAATTGTCAAATATTCTAAAACCCTCGGGGGTAACCCTAGATCAGAAGTTCCGCTGCCGCAAGCCTCTGTAGCCATGAAAAACCAATCTAGACCCTGTTCTGGCACCCCGCCGGAGGGGGAGATCATCACCGGAGGCCATCTTCATCATCCCTATGGTCTCCATGATGAGGAGGGAGTAGTCCACCCTCGGGGCTGAGGGTTTGTACCAGTAGCTATGTGTTTAATCTCTCTCTCTCGCGTTCTTGAGATGTCACGATCTTGATGTATCACGGGCTTTGTTAATATAGTCGGATCATATGGTGTTTTCCCCTCTCTATCTTGTTGTGATGAATTGAGTTTTCCCTTTGAGATTTCGTTTCATCAGATTGAATACTTTATGGATTTGAGAGCACTTGATATATGTCTTGCAAATGAATACTCATGGTGACAATGGGGTATCATATTGATTCACTTGATGTATGTTTTGGCACTCAACTCGCAGATTCCCGAGGTGACATTGGGGTAATCTACGCATAGGGGTTCATGCATGTTCTTGTCTTTGTTTCTCCGGTAGAAATCTTGGGGCACTCTTTCGGGTTCTTTGTGTTGGATTGAGTATTATGAATCTGAAATTATTTGGTGTTATTTTAGTACGAATCTTGGATAGATCGATCGGAAAGAATAGCTTCGAGGTGGTTTCGTACCCTACAAACGATTTCTTATTTTGTTCTCTGCTAGATAGGAACTTTGGAGTGATTCTTCATCGCACTTTGAGGGATGGTTATATGATCCAATTAGATTAGCATTGTTGAGAGATTGCACTAACGAAAGTACGGACCCTAGGCCTCATTTTCAAGCATTGCAATACCATTTGTGCTCCATTTTATCAATTGCTACCTTGCTGTTTTTTTATTGTTCCTATCACAAAAATCAATATCTACTATCATTACTACACTTGTATCACCATCTCTTCACCGAACTAGTGCACCTATACAATTTACCATTGTATTTGGTGTGTTGGGGACACAAGAGACTTTTTATTATTTGGTTGCAGGGTTGTTTGAGAGAGACCATCTTCATCCTACACCTCCCACGGATTGATAAACCTTAGGTCATCCACTTGAGAGAAATTTGCTACTGTCCTACAAAACTCTGCGCTTGGAGGCCCAACATGAGTCTACAAGAACAAGTTGTGTAGTAGACATCACCTACCTCCAGAAAAAATTCACCATTGCTCTCTCTGTCGTGTTCTTGCTCTCAAACCCACAGATTTCGATCTCTTTGCTCGAAGCTCCATTTCCGAAACTGTTTTGGGGGATTTCCACTTGGTATGTGACTCCTCCATTGGTCCAATTAGTTTTTGCTTTAGTGATTTATATTTTGAATAATTAGTTACTCTTGGTGCTGCTGTAGATGAGCTTGCATGTTGAATTCTTAGAGTTCTAAGTAGTTTGAATGCTTCATATGGCCTCTATGCATCCCTATGAGTAGTTGCTATCAATCTTGTGAAGTTTTGTTGGCAAAAAATTTGTGACCCAATTTTTTTCAGAAATTGTACGCAAATATGATGAACTTCTTTGCAAGGAGTTCTTCGAGGCGGAGGTCCTTGGAGGCATCTTCGAGTAGCAGCTCCGTTCGTCGGTCATATGTTGAACCAAGTGCAAATTCTGTACGGGATGCCACCACCAAATCATGTTTATGGCCGTGCAACGATTTCATGGTCATGGCCGGTATTAAAGAAGAATTTGATCAATATATTCACAATGCTGAGCTCGGTCCCTACATCGAAGATAAGTGCAACCAACACCTCAGCCTCTCTGAATCATTTACAAAAGAATTTAAATTCCATCCTCGTGAGTCTAGAGTGTCATTTAAACTATATGACAACCCATTTACTTTACCTCTAGAGACATTCTCTAATTACTGCAAAATTCCATTTTGGGGTTCATTGGAAGAACCACCAAGATCTGAGTATGAGATATTCTTGACTAGCCTTTGCTATGGTGAGACTAAAGGAGTGACGCAAGGTAGAATAAAGAGCATTCATTTTACCTCAATTCAATACTTTGCACTATTTAATGGGAAATGCATTGTAGACAAACAAGATTGTAGTACACTTTGTGCCCCTGACTTGAGCCTCATACGCACCACTCTCACCGGTGACAAAAGCTATAACCTTGGAGCGATTGTTGCACGCAGGTTGCAACACGACGCTGGTAGTGGATATTTTTATGTGGAATTTATGCCACACGTTTAGCAAGGGAGTTGGGTGTTTCACCTTGGCCTTATGATCCTATCCTACCGACGCGGTACTTAGACTTTGACGCCATGAAATGCCATAAGTTCCTTAGTGGTGAAATCCATAATTATACATATAACTTGTTATTTAATAAAAAGTCCATTGTGGACACCTTTTTGCTTGCGCCTGCTCTTTTTGATGTTCACAGCAAGGGAAGGTATTTTGTTCTTGAGAGCGAGGCCCGTGCACACAACACATGGGTAGTGGCTGCTCGGCAGGCTGAGAAGGTTGCACCTAGAGCCTCCGTGAGCTACCACTCTGACTACTACGCAGGCTCCAGACGGCGATTACCAAGTTAGGCCAAAAGCCTAAGCTTGGAGGAGTACGTGTTTCCACCGACATTACATTCATGTTTACACATTTCATTCCAGTTGTCGGCGCCCACACTTTTTCATTGTATCATCCATGCTAGATTTATTTTTCTCACTTTCTTCTTGCATGTTTGAAAAACTTTGAGAAAACCCAAAAAAAATGTTGCTTGCTTCTTTTCGGTTTTTATTTCTAGCGTAGTCAGTTGTAGCATTTAAAAAGAAAACCCAAAAAGATCTCATTATTCTTCTTCTTGCTTGTTGGGAGCTTTCCCATGTAAATAGTTTTTCTCGTTTTTGTTTTCTTCCAAGAAAAACTAAAAACTCCAAAAATATTTCAGTGTGTTTCTCTGAATTTCTTTTCTGTTTATTGAGTCATACCAAGGAGAAGACCACGATGGAATTGTTGAGTGGCTCTCATATGCATTATTGTTGATCTAACAAAGAGCCCAGATTACCTTGTTTTCTCCTTTGAATAAAATGTTTGCAGATTCCAGCTTAGTCCACGGCACTCTTGCACTATTATCATTTTCATATCATTCGGTCGTGCAAGTGAAAGGCAATAATGACGATATTTGATGAACTGGCTGTGGCAGAGAGAAATGGGTATGAACTCAACTTGTTCTGTTTTTGTAAATATGTTTAAACAAGTATCCATGATTCAGCCTATTATGACCAAACATGTTTGCAATGACAATTAGAGATTATAGTTTCTCATGCTATGCTTAAGTAGCTAGGAGTGGATAATGATTTATCTTGAATGTCAACATTGCGTTAAAATGATTGTGATGTAGTATGATGATATGATATCCTCCTCTGAATGTTTGAGTGGCTTGACTTGGCACATGTTTATGCATGTAGTTGAATCAAAACCAACATAGCCTCCATGATATTTATGTTCATGGTGTTCATATCCTACTCATGCTCGTATCCAATGTTACTTATGCATAACACATGTTCATGACCATTTTCGCTCTCTAGCTAGCCGCTTCTCAACCTATTTGCTAGCCATCGCCTGTACTAAGCGAGAATACTGCTTGTGCATCAAAATCCTAAAACCCAAGTTATTCCAAATGAGTCCACCATACCTACCTATACGCGGTATTACCCTACCGTCCTAACTAAATTTGCATGTGCCACCTCTAAAAACTTCAAATAAATATCCTTTTTGTGTGTCTGGATTGTTCATAGAGCGACAGGAGGTAGTCAGTATCTTCCATGCTAAGCGGGTTATTCTCATGATGAGTGTTTATTCACTCGTCCTTGCATGAGAGGGGCGGTAATAGGGATTCCCAGTCCTGAATTCAAAACTGCAAATAATTAAACAAAACTTCCCCAGGACTGTTGTTGGTATGGACGGTACTCATGGATTCGGTTAGCCGTGGAGTGTGTTTGTTGGTGGAGGGGGAGTAAACATTTACTTTTATCGCTTGGGAACCGCCACTAATGTGTTTAGCATGGAAGATACCGATAACTAATGGTCGTGAAGTAAACAAGAAGGGTGCATTTCTCAAAATTTCATTTACCTCTGTTTTAAAAACTTGAGCTCTGGCACTACTGCAAATCACTGCTTCCCTCTGCGAAGGGACTATCTTTTTACTTTTATGTTGTGTCATCACCTTCTCAAATAAGCGCCAGATCCTGAGAGCACTATTGTCATCCTCATGCATTGTGTGTAGCTAATGTTGGGTGCATCATGACTGGATCTTTTCTACCATGAATTACAATGTTTAGTCGCTGCTTGAACTTTGGAGTTGCTCTGCATTTATGTTTTGCGGTCTCAGAATGGGCTAGCGAGATACCACTATTGTCATATTATATCATGGTTGTTTTGAAAAGTGTTGTCATTTGAGATATCTTATTATTGCTCGCTAGTTGATTATGCCATTGATATGAGATAATATAATTTTTAAGAGTTATTGTCGACATGGTTAGTCATTATGTAAACAAGAGCAAAAGAGTTCGTAAATGTTTTTCTTTTCCACTTTCAGTTTATCAACTGAATTGCTTGATGACAAGCAAAGGTTTAAGCTTGGGGGAGTTGATACTTCTCCGTCGTATCTACTTTTCCTAACGCTTTTCCTCTTGTTTTGAACTCTAATTTGCATGATTTGAATGAAACTAACCCGGACTGACGCTATTTTCAGCAGAACTACTATGGTGTTGTTTTTATGCAGAAATAAAAGTTCTCGGATTGGAATGAAACTTTGCGAGGAATTTTTATATAAGAAAAGAGAATTTCTGGAGCCAAGAACCATCGGAGGGGGGCACCTGGATGGGCACAACCCACCAGAGCGCGCCCCCTCCTGGCGCGACCAGGTGGGTTGTCCCCACCTGGTGGCCCCGCAGACCTCAACCCTAACACTATAAAATCACATTTTCGGAGAAAAAAATAAGAGAGAAAGAATTATCATGTTTCACAAGACGGAGCCGCCGCCACCTCCTGTTCTTCATCGGGAGGCCAGATCTGGAGTCCGTTTGGGGCTCCGGAGAGGGGGATCTTCGATCTTCGTCATCACCAACCCTTCTCCATTGCCAATTCCATGATGCTCCCCACCGGGAGTGAGTAATTCCTTCGTAGGCTCGCTGGTCGGTGAGGAGTTGGATGAGATTCATCATGTAATCGAGTTAGTTTTGTTAGGGCTTGATCCCTAGTATCCATTATGTTCTGAGATTGATGTTGCTATGACTTTGCCATGCTTAATGCTTGTCACTTTGGGCCCGGGTGCCATGATTTCAGATCTGAACCATTTATGTTATCACCATTATATCCATGTTCTAGATCCGATCTTGCAAGTTATAGTCACCTACTACGAGTTATGATCCGGCAACTCCGGAGTGACAGAAGTTGGGACACTTCCTGGTGATGACCGTAGTTTGAGGAGTTCATGTATTCTCTATGTGTTAATGCTTTGTTCTGGTTCTCTATTAAAAGGAAGCCTTAATATCCCTTAGTTTCCATATGGACCCCGCTGCCACGGGAGGGTTGGACAAAAGATGTCATGCAAGTTCTTTCCAGAAGCACGTATGACTATTTACGGAATACATGCCTACATTATATTTATGAACTGGAGCTAGTGCCGTATCGCCCTAGGTTATGACTGTTATATGATGAATATCATCCAACGAATTCACGGATCCAATGCCTACGAATTTCTCTTATATTGTTCTTGCTAAGTCACTATTGCTACTGTTACGGTTACACTTGCTACAAAATTATTGCTATCATTATTACCTTTACTATTGCTGTTGCTACTACTATCAAAACTATCATACTACTTTGCTACTGATTACTTTGCTGCAGATAATTAATCTCCAGGTGTGGTTGAATTGACAACTCAGCTGCTAATACTTGCAAATATTCTTTGGCTCCCCTTGTGTCGAATCTATAAATTTGGGTTGAATACTCTACCCTCAAAAACTATTGTGATCCCATATACTTGTGGATTATCAATGATTGGAAGCATCGACTGCATGCATTGGAAATGGAAAAAAACGTCCATTTGCTTGGCAGGGGATGTACAAAGGCGCCAAAGGCGGTTGCAGTGTGATACTTGAGGTACTGAAGGAAATATGCCCTAGAGGCAATAATAAAGTTGTTATTTTATATTTCCTTATTCATGATAAATGTTTTTTATTCATGCTAGAATTGTATTGATCGGAAACCTAAATACATGTGTGAATACATAGACAAACACTGTGTCCCTAGTGAGCCTCTACTTGACTAGCTCGTCGATCAAAGATGGTTAAGGTTTCCTGACCATGGACATGAGTTGTCATTTGATAACGGGATCACATCATTAGGAGAATGATGTGATGGACAAGACCCATCCGTTAGCTTAGCATATTGATCGTTCAGTTTTATTGCTATTGCTTTCTTCATGTCAAATACATATTCCTTCGACTATGAGATTATGCAACTTCCGGATATCGGAGGAATGCCTTGTGTGCTATCAAACATCAAAATGTAACTGGGTGATTATAAAGATGCTCTACAGGTATCTCCGAAGGTGTTTGTTCAGTTGGCATAGATCGATATTAGGATTTGTCACTCCGAGTATCGGAGACGTATCTCTGGGCCCTCTCGGCAATACACATCATAAGCTTGCAAGCAAACGACTAAGGAGTTAGTCATGAGGTGTTGTATTACGGAATGAGTAAAGAGAATTGCCGGTAACGAGATTGAACTAGGTATGCAGATACCGACGATCGAATCTCGGGCAAGTAACATACCGATGGACAAAGGGAATTACGTATGTTGTCATAACGGTTCGACCGATAAACATCTTCGTAGAATATGTAGGAACCAATATGGGCATCCAGGTTCTGCTATTGGTTATTGACCGGAGAGGTGTCCTTGTCATGTCTACATAGTTCTCGAACCCGTAGGATCCGCACGCTTAACGTTCGATGACGATATAGTATTATATGAGTTATGTGATTTGGTGACCGAATGTTGTTCGGAGTCCTGGATGAGATCGCGGACATGACGAGGAGTCTCGAAATGGTCGAGACGTAAAGATTGATATATAGGACGATGGTATTCGGACACCGGAAGTGTTCCGGAGGGTACCAGGTACATATCGGGTCACCGGAAGGGGTTCCGGGCACCCCCGGCAAAAGATATGGGCCTTATGGGCCAAGAGGGGAAACGCACCAGCCACAAGGGGCTGGTGCGCCCCCCATATGGGCCGAACCAGAGGAGAAGGAAAGAGGGGAAGGGAGAAGGAAAGGGGGGATTCGGCCTCCCCCTTCCTTCCCTCCTCCCTCCTCTTTCCTTCCCCCTCCGGCAAAAAAGGCAGGGGGCGCCGGCCATGGGGAGACCCCAAGTAGGATTCGGCCTACTTGGGCGCCTCCTGGCTGCCTCCCCTCTCCCTCCCACCTATATATATATATGTGGGGGGGGGGGCGCCCCTAGCACACACCGGATCAATTGTTAGCCGTGTGCGGCGCCCCCTCCACCGTTTACACCCCCGGGTCATATTTTCATAGTGCTTAGGCGAAGTCCTTCGAGGATCACTTCACCATCACCGTCACCACGCCTTCGTGCTGACGGAACTCATCTACTACCTCGACGACTTGCTGGATCAAGAAGGCGAGGGAGGTCACCGAGCTGAACGTGTGCAAAACGCGGAGGTGCCGTACGTTCGGTACTCGATCGGTTGACGTGAGAAAAAGTTCGACTACATCAACCGCGTTGTGAAATGCTTGCGCTTACGGTCTACGAGGGTACGTAGACACACTCTCCCCCTCGTTGCTATGCATCTCCATGGATAGATCATTGCGTGTGCGTAGAATTTTTTTTGTTTTCCAGGCAATGTTTCCCAACATTGGCATCATGAGCCAGGTCTATGCGTAGATGATATGCACGAGTAGAACACAAGGAGTTGTGGGTGGTGATAGTCATACTGCATACCACCAACATCTTATTTTGATTCGGCGGTATTGTGGGATGAAGCGGCACGGACCAACCTTACATGTCCACGCACATGAGACTGGTTCCACCGACAGACATGCAACTAGTTTTGCATAAAGGTGGCTGGCGGGTGTCTGTTTCTCCTACTTTAGTTGAATCAAATTTGACTGCGGCCGGTCCTTGAAGAAGGTTAAAACAGCAAACTTGACTTAACTCCGTTGTGGTTAGAACGGTTCTTGCTAGAAGCCCGTAGCAGCCACGTAAAACTTGCAACAACAAAGTAGAGGATGTCTAACTTGTTTTTGCAGGGCATGTTGTGATGTGATATGGTCAAGACATGATGTGATAAAAGTTATTGTATGAGATGATCATGTTTTGTAAGATATCTGACAACCGGCAGGAGCCTTATGGTTGTCTCTTTATTGTATGAAATGCAAACGCCATGGCTTTACTTTATCACTATGCGTTAGTGATAGTTGTAGAAGCAATAGTTGGCGAGACGACCACGACGCTATGATGGATATCAAGGTGTCGAGTCGGTGACGATGGAGATCATGACGATGCTTTGGAGATGGAGATCGAAAGCACAAGGATGATGGCCATATCATGTCACATATTTTGATTGCATGTGATGTTTATCTTTTATGCATCTTATTTTGCTTAGTACGACAGTAGCATTATAAGATGATCCCTTAACTAAATTTCAAGGTAAAAGTGTTCTCCCTGAGTATGCACCGTTGCTACAGTTCATCGTGTTGAGACACCACGTGATGATCGGGTGTGATAGACTCTACGTTCACATACAACGGGTGCAAGATAGTTTTGCACATGCGGAATACTTGGGTTAAACTTGACGAGCCTAGCATGTACAGACATGGCCTCGGAACACTGGAGACCGAAAGGTCGAACGTGAATCATATAGTAGATAAGATCAATGTAGAGATGTTCACCATTGATGACTACTCCATCTCACGTGATGATCGGACATGGATTAGTTGATTTGGATCACGTATCATTTAGATGACTTGAGCGATGTCTATCTAAGTGGGAGTTCTTAAGTAATTTGATTAATTGAACTTAATTTATCATGAACTTAGTCCTGATAGTATTTGCATATCTATGTTGTAGATCAATGGCCCGTGCTACCGTTCCCCTGAATTTTAATGCGTTCCTAGAGAAAGCTAAGTTGAAAGATGATGGTAGCAACTACACGGGCTGGGTCCATAACTTGAAGATTATCCTCATTGCTGCACAGAAGAATTATGTCCTTGATGCACCGCTAGGTGAAAGGCCTGCTGCAGGAGCAGATGCTGATGTTTTGAATGTCTGGCAAGCTCGATCTGATGACTACTCGATAGTTCAGTGTACCATGCTTTACAGCTTAGAATCGGGACTTCAAAGACGTTTTGAATGTCATGGAACATATGAGATGTTCCAGTAGTTGAAGTTAATATTTCAAGCAAATGCCCGAGTTGAGAGATATGAAGTCTCCAACAAGTTCTATAGCTGCAAGATGGAGGAGAACAGTTCTGTCAGTGAACACATACCCAAAATGTCTAGGTATCATAATCACTTGACTCAGCTGGGAGTTAATCTTCCAAATGATAGTGTTATTGAAAGAGTTCTTCAATCACTGCCACCAAGCTACAAAGGCTCCGTGATGAACTATAATATGCAAGGGATGGAGAAGACAATTCCTGAGTTCTTTGCAATGCTCAAAGCTACGGAGGTAGAAATCAAGAAGGAGCATCAAGTGTTGATGGTTAACAAGACCACTAGTTTCAAGAAAAAAGGCAAGGGAAAGAAAGGGATCTTCAAGAAGAATGGCAAGCAAGTTGCCACTCCCGAGAAGAAGCCCAAAGCTGGACCCAAGCCTGAAACTGAGTGCTTCTACTGCAAAGGGACTGGTCACTGGAAGCGGAACTGCTCCAAGTACTTGGCGGATAAGAAGGATGGCAAAGTGAACAAAGGTATATTTGATATACATGTTATTGATGTGTACCTTACTAATGCTCGTAGTAGTGCTTGGGTATTTGATACTGGTTCGGTTGCTCATATTTGTAACTCGAAACAGGAGCTACAGATTAAATGAAGATTGGCTAAGGACGAGGTGACGATGCGCGTCGGGAATGGTTCCAAGGTCGATGTGATCGCCGTCGGCACGCTACCTCTACATCTACCTTCGGGATTAGATTTAGACCTGAATAATTGTTATTTGGTGCCAGCGTTGAGCATGAACATTATATCTGGATCTTGTTTAGTGCGAGACGGTTGTTCATTTAAATCAGAGAATAATGGTTGTTCTATTTATATGAGTAATATCTTTTATGGTCATGCACCCTTGAAGAGTGGTCTATTTTTGTTGAATCTCGATTGTGGTGATACACATATTCATAATGTTGATGCCAAAAGATGCAAAGTTGATAATGATAGTGCAACATATTTGTGGCACTACCATTTAGGTCATATTGGTGTAAAGCGCATGAAGAAACTCCATGAAGATGGGCTTTTGGAATCACTTGATTATGAATCATTTGATACTTGCGAACCATGCCTCATGGGCAAGATGACTAAAACTCCGTTCTCCAGAACAATGGAGCGAGCCAATGACTTATTGGAAATAATACATACCGATGTATGCGGTGCAATGAGTGTTGAGGCACGCGGCGGGTATCGTTATTTTCTGACCTTCACAGATGATTTGAGCAGATATGGGTATATCTACTTAATGAAACACAAGTCTAAAACATTTGAAAAGTTCAAAGCATTTCAGAGTGAAGTGGAGAATCATCGTAACAAGAAAATAAAGTTTCTACGATCTGATCACGGAGGCGAATATTTAGTTACGAGTTTGACCTTCATTTAAAACAATGTGGAATAGTTTCACAACTCACGCCACCTGGAACACCACAACGTAATGGTGTGTCCGAACATCGTAACCGTACTTTATTAGATATGGTGCGAGCTATGATGTCTCTTACCAATTTACCACTATCGTTTTGGGGTTATGCATTAGAGACAGCTGCATTCACGTTAAATAGGGCACCGTCTAAATCCGTTGATACGACACCGTATGAACTGTGGTTTAGCAAGAAACCTAAGCTGTCATTTCTTAAAGTTTGGGGTTGCGACACTTATGTTAAAAGGCTTCAGCCTGATAAGCTCGAAACCCAAATCGGAGAAGTGCGTCTTCATAGGATACCCTAAGGAAACAATTGGGTACACCTTCTGCCACAGATCCGAAGGCAAGATATTTGTTGCCAAGAATGGACCCTTTCTAGAGAAGGAGTTTCTCTCGAAAGAAGTGAGTGGGAGGAAAGTAGAACTTGATGAGGTAATTGTACCTTCTCTCAATTTGGAAAGTACCTCATCAGAGAAATCTGTTCCCGTGATGCCTACACCAACTAGAGAGGAAGCTAATGATGATGATCATGAAACTTCAAATCAAGTTACTACAGGACCTCGTAGGTCGAACAGAGCACGTTCCACACCAGAGTGGTACGCTGTTTTGGAAGTCATGTTACTAGACCATGGCAAACCTACAAACTATGAAGAAGCTATGATGAGCCCAGATTCCGATAAATGGCTTGAGGCCATGAAATCTGAGATAAGATCCATGTATGAGAACAAAGTGTGGACTTTGGTGGACTTGCCCGCTGATCGGCGAGCCATAGAGAATAAATGGATCTTCAAGAAGAAGACTGACGCTGATGGTAATGTTACTGTCTACAAAGCTTGACTTGTCGCGAAAGGTTTTCGACAAGTTCAAGGAGCTGATTACGATGAGACTTTCTCACCCGTAGCGATGCTTAAGTCTGTCTGAATCATGTTAGCAATTGCCGCATTTTATGATTATGAAATCTGCCAAATGGACGTCAAAACTGCATTCCTTAATGGATTTCTTAAAGAAGAGTTGTATATGATACAACCAGAAGGTTTTGTCGATCCTAAAGGTGCTAACAAAGTGTGCAAGCTCCAGCGATCCATCTACGGACTGGTGCAAGCATCTCGGAGTTGGAATATACGCTTTGATGAGGTGATCAAAGCATATGGTTTTATACAGACTTTCGGAGAAGCCTGTATTTACAAGAAAGTGAGTGGGAGCTCTGTAGCATTTCTAATATTATATGTGGATGACATATTGTTGATTGGAAATGGTATAGAATTTCTGGATAGCATAAAAGGATACTTGAATAAGAGTTTTTCAATGAAAGACCTCGGTGAAGCTGCTTATATATTGGGCATCAAGATCTATAGAGATAGATCAAGGCGCTTAATAGGACTTTCACAAAGCACATACCTTGACAAAGTTTTGAAGAAGTTCAAAATGGATCAGTCAAAGAAAGGGTTCTTGCCTGTGTTGAAAGGTGTGAAGTTGAGTCAGACTCCAAGCCCGACCAATGCAGAAGATAGAGAGAAAATGAAAGTCATTCCCTATGCCTCAGCCATAGGTTCTATTATGTATGCTATGCTGTGTACCAGACCTGATGTGTGCCTTGCCATAAGTCTGGCGGGGAGGTACCAAAGTAATCCAGGAGTGGATCACTGGACAGCAGTCAAGAATATCCTGAAGTACCTGAAAAGGACCAAGGATATGTTTCTCATTTATGGAGGTGACAAAGAGCTCGTCGTAAATGGTTACGTCGATGCTAGCTTTGACACTGATCCGGATGACTCTAAGTCACAAACTGGATACGTATTTATATTGAATGGTGGAGCTGTCAGTTGGTGCAGTTCCAAGCAGAGCGTTGTGGTGGGATCTACATGTGAAGCGGAGTACATAGCTGCTTCGGAAGTAGCAAATGAAGGAGTCTGGATGAAGGAGTTCATATCCGATCAAGGTGTAATACCTAGTGCATCGGGTCCAATGAAAATCTTTTGTGACAATACTGGAGCAATTGCCTTAGCGAAGGAATCCAGATTTCACAAAAGAACCAAACACATCAAGAGACGCTTCAACTCCATCCGTGATCAAGTCAAGGAGGGAGACATAGAGATTTGCAAAATACATACGGATCTGAATATAGCAGACCCGTTGACTAAGCCTCTTCCATGAGCAAAACATGATCAGCACCAAGACTCCATGGGTGTTAGAATCATTACAATGTAATCTAGATTATTGACTCTAGTGCAAGTGGGAGACTAAAGGAAATATGCCCTAGAGGCAATAATAAAGTTGTTATTTTATATTTCCTTATTCATGATAAATGTTTATTATTCATGCTAGAATTGTATTGATCGGAAACCTAAATACATGTGTGAATACATAGACAAACACTGTATCCCTAGTGAGCCTCTACTTGAATAGCTCGTTGATCAAAGATGGTTAAGGTTTCTTGACCATGGACATGAGTTGTCATTTGATAACGGGATCACATCATTAGGAGAATGATGTGATGGACAATACCCATCCGTTAGCTTAGCATATTGATCGTTCAGTTTTATTGCTATTGCTTTCTTCATGTCAAATACATATTCCTTCGACTATGAGATTATGCAACTCCCGGATATCGAAGGAATGCCTTGTGTGCTATCAAACGTCACAATGTAACTGGGTGATTACAAAGATGCTCTACAGGTATCTCCGAAGGTGTTTGTTGAGTTGGCATAGATCGAGATTAGGATTTGTCAGTCCGAGTATCGGAGAGGTATCTCTGGGCCCTCTCGGTAATACACATCATAAGCATGCAAGCAAACGACTAAGGAGTTAGTCACGAGGTGATGTATTACGGAACGAGTAAAGAGACTTGCTGGTAACGAGATTGAACTAGGTATGCAGATACCGACGATCGAATCTCGGGCAAGTAACATACCGATGGACAAAGGGAATTACGTATGTTGTCTTAACGGTTCGACCGATAAAGATCTTCGTAGAATATGTAGGAGCCAATATGGGCATCTAAGTTCTGCTATTGGTTATTGATCGGAGAGGTGTCTTTGTCATGTCTACATAGTTCTCGAACCCGTAGGGTCCGCACGCTTAAGGTTCAATGACGATATAGTATTATATGAGTTATGTGATTTGGTGACCAAATGTTGTTCGGAGTCCCGGATGAGATCACGGACATGACAAGGAGTCTCGAAATGGTCGAGAGGTAAAGATTGATATATAGGACGATGGTATTCTGACACCGGAAATGTTCTGGAGGGTACCGGGTACATATCGGGTCACCGGAAGGGGTTCCGGGCACCCCCGGCAAAAGATATGGGCCTTATGGGCTAAGAGGGGAAACGCACCAGCCACAAGGGGCTGGTGCGCCCCCCATATGGGCCGAACCAGAGGAGAAGGAAAGAGGGGAAGGGAGAAGGAAAGGGGGGATTCGGCCTTCCCCTTCCTTCCCTCCTCCCTCCTCTTTCCTTCCCCCTCCGGCAAATAAGGCAGGGGGCGCCGGCCATGGGGAGACCCCAAGTAGGATTCGGCCTACTTGGGCGCCTCCTGGCGGCCTCGCCTCTCCGTCCCACCTATATATATGTGGGGGGGGGGCGCCCCTAGCACACACCAGATCAATTGTTAGCCGTGTGCGGCGCCCCCCTACACAATTTACACCCCCGTTCATATTTTCATAGTGCTTAGGCGAAGCCCTGCGAGGATCACTTCACCATCACCGTCACCACGCCATCGTGCTGACGGAACTCATTTACTAGCTCGACGGCTTGCTGGATCAAGAAGGCGAGGGACGTCACCGAGCTGAACTTGTGCAGAACACGGAGGTGTCGTACGTTCAGTACTCGATCGGTTGATGTGAGAAGAAGTTCAACTACATCAACCGCATTGTGAAATGCTTCCTCTTATGGTCTACGAGGGTACGTAGACACACTCTCCCACTCGTTGCTATTCATCTCCATGGATAGATCATTGCGTGTGCATAGAATTTTTTTTGTTTTCCATGCAACATTTCCCAATAGGAGACAATATGGGCATCCAGGTTCCGCTATTGGTTATTGACCGGAGAGGTGTCTCGGTCATGTCTACATAGTTCTCGAACCCGTAGGGTCCGCACGCTTAACGTTCGATGACGATATAGTATTATATGAGTTATGTGATTGTTGACCAAATGTTGTTCTGAGTCCCGGATGAGATCACGGACATGACGAGGAGTCTCGAAATGGTCAAGAGGTAAAGATTGATATATAGGACGATGGTATACGGACACCGGAAGTGTTCCGAAGGGTACCAGGTATATATTGGGTCACCGGAAGGGGTTCCGGGCACCCCCGGCAATAGATATGGGCCTTATTGGCCAAGAGGGGAAATGCACCAGCCAGAAGGGGCTGGTGCGCCCCCCATATGGGCCGAACCATAGGAGAAGGAAAGAGGGGAAGGGAGAAGGAAAGGGGGGGGGGATTCGGCCTCCCCCTTCCTTCCCTCCTCCCTCTTCTTTCCTTCCCCCTCCGGCAAATAAGGCAGGGGGGCACCAGCCATGGGGAGAGCCCAAGTAGGATTCGGCCTACTTTTGCGCCTCCTGGCTGCCTCCCCTCTCCCTCCCACCTATATTTATGTGGGGGGCCGCCCCTAGCACACACCAGATCAATTGTTAGCCGTGTGCCGCGCCCCCCTCCACCATTTACACCCCCGGTCATATTTTCATAGTGCTTAGGTGAAGCCCTACGAGGATCACTTCACCATCACCATCACCACGCCATCATGCTGACGGAACTCATCTACTACCTCGATGACTTGCTGGATCAAGAAGGCGAGGGACGTCATCGAGCTGGACATGTGCAGAACGCGGAGGTGTCGTACGTTCGGTACTCGATCGTTCGACGTGAGAAGAAGTTCGACTACATCAACCACGTTGTGAAACACTTCCGCTTACGGTCTACGAGGGTACGTAGACACACTCTCCTCCTTGTTGCTATGCATCTCCATGGATAGATCATTGCGTGTGCGTAGAATTTTTTTTGTTTTTCATGCAACATTTCACAACAGTGGTATCAGAGCCAGGTCTATGCGTAGATGATATGCACGAGTAGAACACAAAGAGTTATGGGCGGTGATAGTCATACTGCTTACCACCAACGTCTTATTTTGATTCGACGGTATTGTGGGTTGAAGCGGGCCGGACCAACCTTACATGTCCACGCACATGAGACCGGTTCCACCGACAGACATGCAACTAGTTTTGCATAAAGGTGGCTGGCGGGTGTTTGTTTCTCCTACTTTAGTTGAATCAAATTTGACTGCGGCCGGTCCTTGAAGAAGGTTAAAACAGCAAACTTGACGAAACACCGTTGTGGTTTGATGCGTAGGTAAGAACAGTTCTTGCTAGAAGCCCGTAGTAGCCACGTAAAACTTGCAACAACAAAGTAGAGGACGTCTAACTTGTTTTTGTAGGGCATATTGTGATGTGATATGGTCAAGACGTGATGTGATATACGTTATTGTATGAGATGATCATGTTTTGTAAAAGTTATCGGCAACCGGCAAGAGCCTTATGGTTGTCTGTTTATTGTATGAAATGCAAACGCCATGTAATTGCTTTACTTTATCACTATGCGTTAGCGATAGTTGTAGAAGCAATAGTTGGCGAGACGACCCCGACGCACCGATGGAGATCAAGGTGTCGAGCCGGTGACGATGGATATCGTGACGATGCTTTGGAGATGGTGATCAAAAGCACAAGATGATGATGGCCATATCATGTCACATATTTTGATTGCATGTGATGTTTATCTTTTATGCATCTTATTTTGCTTAGTATGGCGGTGTGACGCCCCCGATTCAATCATACACTAATCATACACGCAAACGTGTACGATCAAGATCAGGGACTCACGGGAAGATATCACAACACAACTCTAAAAATAAATAAGTCATACAAGCATCATAATACAAGCCAAGGGCCTCGAGGGCTCGAATACAAGTGCTCGATCATAGACGAGTCTGCGGAAGCAACATATCTGAGTATAGACATAAGTTAAACAAGGTGCCATAAGATGGCTAGCACAAACTGGGATACAGATCGAAGAGGCGCAGGCCTCCTGCCTGGGATCCTCCTAAACTACTCCTGGTCGTCGTCGGCGGCCTGGACGTAGTAGTAGGCACCCTCGGTGTAGTAGGGGTCGTCGAAGGTGGCGTCTGGCTCCTGGGCTCCAGCATCTGGTTGCGACAACCGGGGAAAGTGGAATGGGGGGGGGGGGAGGAGAAAAGCAACCGTGAGTACTCATCCAAAGTACTCGCAAGCAAGGATCTACACTACATATGCAATGGGTATCAATGAAATGGTAGTATATGTGGACTGAACTGCAGAATGCCAGAATAAGAGGGGGATAGCTAGTCCTATCGAAGACTACGCTTCTGGTAGCCTCCATCTTGAAGCATATAGAAGAGAGTAGCTGGTAAGTTCACCAAGTATGATCGCATAGCATAATCCTACCCGACGATCCTCTCCTCATCGCCCTGTGAGAGAGCGATCACCGGGTTGTATCTGCCACTTGAAAGGGTGTGTTTTATTAAGTATCCGGTTCTAGTTGTCATAAGGTCGAGGTACAACTCCGGGTCGTCCTTTTACCGAGGGACACGGCTATTCGAATAGATAAACTTCCCTGCAGGGGTGCACCACATTACCCAACACGCTGAATCCCTCTGGCCGGGCACACTTTCCTGGGTCATACCCGGCCTCGGAAGATCAACACGTCGCAGCCCTACCTAGGCCTAACAAAGAGGTCAGCACGCCGGTCTAAATCCTATGCGCGCAGGGGTCTGGACCCATCGCCCATTGCACACCTGCACGTTGCATGGGCGGCCGGAGAGCAGACCTAGCAACCTCCATTACAAAGGAAGTCGCGTTACGCGGTCCAACCTGGCGCGCGCCACTCAGTCGCAGACGTCTAGGAGGCTTCGGCTGATACCACGACGTCGAGTACCCATAACTGTTCCCGCGTGGTGGTTAGCGCGTATAGGCTCGTAGCCAGACTCAGATCAAATACCCAATCTCGTTAAGCATGTTATTTTGAAGTAACCGCGGACGCCGACCAGGGCCAGGCCCACCTGTCTCCTAGGTGGTCACAACCTACCCTGTCGCTCCGCCACAAAGTAACACTCGGGGGCCGTCGGGAACCTAGGCCCACCTCTACCTGGATGGAACCACCTGCCCCTTCAGCCCCCATCTCCGAACAGAAACATAGGGAATGTAAAAGTATATAGTATATGTACCCGTGATCACCTCCCGAAGTGATCACGGCCCAGTAGTATAGCATGGCAGACGGACAAGAGTGTAGGGCCACTGATCTAATTCTAGCAACCTATACTAAGCATTTTAGGATTGCAGGTAAGGTATCAATAGTAGTAGCAAAGACAGGCTATGCAGCAGAATAGGATTAACCGAAAGCAGTAACATGCTACACTACTCTAATGCAAGCAGTAGAGAGAAGGAATAGGCGATATCGGGTTGATCAAGGGGGGGGGGCTTGCCTGGAAGCTGTGTCGAGAGAGAAGGTTCGTCGATGTAGTAGTCGTTCACGGCAGCGTCGTCAGCGGTCTCAGCGTCTATCGAGAGAGAACGAGGGGGGAGGAAACAGTAAATACAAAGCAAACAATGCTACACAAAGTATGACATGACAATATGCAGTGCCGGGTGTGTTCTAACGTGGGGTTGCACGTTACCGAGAAAGGGGGATCCCATCCGGGAAAGTTTTCCCGGTTTTGGACATTTGTTAGACAGATGACCGGAGGGGGACGGTTGCATGTTCAGGTATTTAGAGGCATCACACGGATATGTGGGTTGCGTAACTGGGTTCGTCTCGTCATTCTGAGCAACTTTCATGTAGAAAACGTTTTCATCTGAGCTACGGTTTATTTTATATTAATTTTAAAAGATTTAAATCATTTTTAGGATTTATTTAATTATTTTTAATTCAACATTATCCAGAACAATGCATGCTGACGTCATCATGACGTCAGCATGATGTCAGCAGTCAACAGAGGTGTTGACTGGTCAAACTGACGTGTGGGTCCCAGCTGTCATAGACTGTTTAATCTAATTAGGGTTTAACTAATCTAATTACTGTTTAATTAATTAACACTAGTTAATTAGGTTAATTAAATATAATTAATTAAGTTAATTAAATTAATTAGTTAATTATTTAATATATTATTTTTATTATTATATATTTTTTAATCTTTTTTTAATCGTTCTGGGGCACTGGGGCCCGTTTGTCATTGGGCCAGGGGGGGGGCTTAGCGGTTACAGGCGAGCAACAGGGCGGGGCGCCCAAACGGGCGCGAGCCCGAGGGGCGCTGGGCGCACACGACGCACGCCGGCGGCCAGGGCCAGGGGAGGCGGGGCTCCGGCGAGCCATCGGAGCGGCGGCGGCTGGCGTTGGGTCGAAGGGCACGGCCCCAGGCAGCGGCCCTGTGGGCGTCGACGGCCATGGCCGCAGACGGAGCAGGGCGACCGTGGTGGACGTGATGGCGGGGTCGCGCGGGCGGAGCAGGGGTGCGGCAAGTAGCACTGGGCGCGGCGTCGTGCGGGAAGCAGCAGGGCGGCAAGGGGTGGCCGGTGCGGGCAGCGCGGCGAGGCAACGACGAGGCGGCGGCGGCTGCAGGGTCGAGCGGGAGGTGGCGCATCGGAGGCGGGCACAGGTGGCCGCGGTGGCCGGCGGGGGTGGCCGCGGGCGGCTGGAAGCGGGGCGGAGGCTACCGCCGGGTCCGGCGGCTGCAGTAGCGGAGTGTCCGGCGAGCTGCAGCAAGGGGCGCGGGCGCGGTGGAGCCAGGGGGCTCGGCCGACCTGAGGCAAGGCGGGCGCGAGAGTGCGGCGCCGCGCGCGAGGCGGGGGGGGGGGGGGGGGGGGGGCTTGCAGCGGAGAGGGGAAGAGGAGGACGAGTGGGCTCATGGCGTAATGCAGGGATCGGGGCAATGGTGGGTGGGGAGGACGATGGCGACGACCCGGCGGAGAGGAGGCAGACCGCCGGGGAGGAGGCGCCGGCTAGGTCGTGCTCCAGGCGCGACGGACAAGGTGGCCGCGACGGCGCGGCGACGTCGGGCGGCTCGGTTCCCTTCCCCGATCCAGATCGGATCGGGAAGTGGGGGCTGACGAGGGGGTAGGGGGGGGGGGGGGGGGGAAGGGGGGGAGGGGGGGAGGGGTGAGAAGGGGGGGGGGGGGGGAGGTGGCATGGGGCCCTTAACCCACGGGTGGGCGCTGCGGAGAGTGCCTGTGTTGTCAGACGCCCATAGGCCCGGGGCGCTGGGGCTTTACGATTCCGAATATGAGTCCGGGTCCAGAGTCCTGGGCGGAGCGCGTCGCGCGGTAAGTGCTGCCCCGCGTGGCGGCACGCTCCGGGGGAACATGAGAAGTTAGAGATACCGATCGGCCTCCAGCCCTACTTGTCCTAAGCACCTCTGTGTATCACGATCCTGGGGATATAGGCATGCCTTCCTGCACCATGATGCTGGTGGCGGTGGGCGGCGATCGGACGCATGACACCCCCGCAGGGGGTCGGAGTGGCGGGGGTAGATCCGGGGTGGCTGAGACCGTGGGAGGCCCGGGTGGGGGATCCCTCACGTCGCTAGGGGCGACCCGAGGCGGATGACCGCGGGGCAGGGGGTGACAGGTCTGCGAATAAGAATGAATCTCCGGGCTACTACCTCCCACTCCGTCTCGTACAACGGTTAACTAGGCCGCCTGGGGCTGTGTATCGGGAGGGTGCATGCTCGTCGGGCCTCACGCCCGGTGCCACGGGCGGTACGGCCTCATCGAGTGTTGGGCTCCGCGGTCAGGTTTGGTAATAGACATTCCGGGCCTCACAAATGTCCGCTGCGGGAGAGTTTCCCGTCCTGGCTCCCCCCTCGGGGGTAGGTCCCCCGGGTCGCGTAATTTGAGAGGGATGACCCCCGCAACCCGGGCCCTCACCTTGCGGGGCTCCCCGCGGACGATGGCTATGGCCCGCGGAGGGAGCGGTCTTCCCTCGGGGCGCTTTCCCTTTTGAGGGCTCCCAGTGGGCCGGGTTCCCCACCCGGAAGGGAGACGAGGCAGCACCGGGCCCCGCCTCTGGCCTGTGGCCGGCTAGCCCGCACCCCGTGCTCCTATTAATATCGCCGCGGGTCCCTCTTCGAAGAATGATGGGCCGGGCGCCGCGGGACGGGGAGTGGCCCGGTGCCCTACGATGTGGGAGCAAGCGGGGTTGCGGCCGGACGCCTAGTAGGGCGACGACTTCGCACCGCCCCAACTCGCCGGCGCCTGCGGGCAGCCGCATCGCACCACCGGCCCGCCTGGCCGCTTGGCCCCCTCCCTTGGGACCTCGGGGCTCCCGCGGGTACCGCCGGGACGGAACGGCGTCGTTGCCTCACCGCGATGGTACACAAGCGTCGCTCTTTGCTGGACTCCTTAGACACCCCCCACCCTGTACCCCTCTCGGGGTGCCCTCCCCGGGTGTCGGTACGCAGCGATAGCGGGCCGGTTTGGGGGACGATCATCCAGAGGTCACGAAGCAGTGTTGGGGGCATCGCTTAGGGTAGGGAGTTGCGACTCTTGGAACCCGGGGGATGGCCTGAGATAGCGGCACCTTTAAGTGGCTGGGCCGGCGGGATCCGGATAATGAGCCGGCCCGTCATTTTCGTGGGGATGAAGGAGTCAGCCCCCGTGTAGTGGCGCTCGTGGGGCTCCCTCTGAGGGCAATAGGTTCGTGCTGTCGGTGCGGGGAACTGTAGGCCTCAAACGCGCGTCCGCCAGGGCAGAGGTGAGCTTGACCCATGACGGTCCGTAATGTGTCTCGGGAGCCTCCGCAGAGCGAGAGGTGGGGGGGGGGGGGATATAGGGCGAAGAGGAGGGGGGGGGGATTACAGGGTAAGAACCTGGACTAGGGGGATGGGGAGATAGGGAGTGGGGGGTGTGGACGTGTGGGTGCCTGGTGGGTCGTGGCCCAGTTGGGCGCATGGCCTGCTGGGCCGGAGCCCAGGGGGGTTGCTTTCTCTTTTATTTCTTTTAGTTTTTGTTTTTTTCTTTTATTTATTTTCCTTTTCTGTTTTATTTAATTTAGGGCAATTAAGTATTTTATAAAATTGTGTCTGCTTCACAATAATTACCTATGTAATATTGGGCACTAACCGAACATTTTTGTTTTAATGCTTGAAAACTTTGGATGTTTGACAAAATTTCAAATTTGATTTCGAACCATTTTGAACTAACATGAGATTAGCGACAGTAACAGAGGTGACATGGCATCGTTAACGTGGGATTACTGTAGCCTAATTATCCGGGCATCACAATTCTCCTCCACTACAAGAAATCTCGTCCCGAGATTTAAGAGGGGGAGTAATGGGGAAAGGATTTGGTTACGAAATTCTAACGAGTCTTCTTGTTCTTGTCGCTCTCATCGGAGAGGGTGATTCTTCTCGTTGATGTCTTCATCTCTCTACCTCAGGTCATCATGATGAAGTCGGCATCCTTTCTTCGAGGTCTTCACCGTACTTACGAATAGGTAAGGGCAGCTCGACAATGATAGGATGCTATAAGGGTTAATCATCTGGGGGTTACCCCAGGAATGAGCACATGATTATCTCTCGAGTTGAACCACTAAAACACATCGAGAGGAAAATAAGAAGGTACAAAAAGAAGTTTCAAACGGATAGACAATCGTTCGATGTCTAAAACAACGTGTGAAAGGGGTCCAGAACGTCGAGAATAAGTATTGCGTTTTATACCAGAATAGGTCACTAGGAAGGTGGCCCGTGAATTACATACGAAATCAAGCGCGAGGAATAACTTTGGAAACAAGGGTGTACAGGAGAGTCAGGTTTTGATCCTATGGATCTGTGGGTTATGGGCCCACCATGTGGTTTAAAAGTAGGAGGAGCGGTGACATCTTGCACGATCATGATAGCAAGGCATGTCAGAGGGTAGCATGTCAGTTATGTCGGCAACAACGTCGGTACCAAGTGCGAGGGACGAAGAGAACCATTTTCCTGCTCGTTGAACGAGGCGGACCAATAGGCAAAGTTCTCGTCCATCGGTGGCTACCGAAATGTCATCAACAATAGGAACAGGGTCTTACTGGCAGAGTTGTACACCGAGGTGTTTGCATAAGCAGGAAAATATTACTGCTTAGATCATATAGATCACAAGAAAGGTTAAACAAAACAATGGAAAGGAAAATATGTTTAACAGATTAAACAAAACAATGGAAAGGAAAATGTGTTTAAACACATATTTCAGGGGTATATGCTTCCCAAGGACAAGCAGAGCATGATATTCATGACAGGATATAAAGTAGAAAACTCTTTAGGTAAGGGGAGAAAAATTTCATGACATTACCCATACAACGGTGTTTGGATAATTGATAAGGAAAATTTAGTATTGTGCTTCAAATGCTCTTATTGAAAATCGGAGTACCACAGACATGCTTCGAGATAGCATTGACATGGTTGTCATGTAAGGGTAAGATTTTGGATGCACAAGGGACCCATCAGGAACAACTTATGGAATAAGTCTTACCATTTCCTCATGGAAGAATGGTTAACCTTGCTAAAAAGGAAACTATATCAAATACGTCCTCCGGTCAAGTGTGCTAGGCATGACATCATCTTACCAGGTCATATAAAGACCAATGTTATAACTGTTGGAAATATGTTCCAACCATAATATCTGACCGAGATTCAGAACTGATTGGTGTCAGGATACCTCAGACTCAGGATGCCTGAGAAGAAAAAGGGTGCAACACATTTTGATGAGATGACATCGCAAGATTCTCGGGAAATGAACTATGGAAGCGAGTTCTGAAACAAGAGTTCATCATTAAACCAAGGAGAGGATGGAGATGTGGTCGATGGACTCAGCGTCCATTCATCGAGATTCCCAAAAGATGGATTTCTAGAATTATGTGAATCAAGGAGATAACATCTATCAGATAAAACGATAAAATGATGTATGCTCGAGGAAAACATACACAATCAAACATGGGTTGAAAGGCGCAACCAAGATATGGTTTAGGTAGCATGATCAATATTAGAATGGTGATTCACTAACCAATAGTCCAAGAATGAACTGTCGATCGTTAACTTCGAATCAATAGGGTTGCTAGAACTATAAAATCCAAACGGCATCATTCACTTGTTGGTATCCCGGTTAGAATCAACACGGGGACCAAGAAAAGAATGTAGACGGTGAGAAGTATTACTATATCAAGAATTCTCAGGAGGTGGTGAAATTCCCATGACATTCTTGACGTAAAAGATGATAATACTCCAAGGTAGAACATAACATAAGCTAGATAGCAAGGAACTCAAGGTACAACACAAAACATGACCAAGTCTGTGTCTGGAAGGAAGGCATGGATGTGGTCGATGATAACACAGATCATCGAGGGGTAAGCATGGAATTTCTCATCATGAATTCAATTGATCTCTCGGAAGAAGTTAAAGTGTTGACGATGATCACGACACATTTGTCGAGAGGCTTCTTGAAGATGTAATCGATCATCAATGACATCAAGCAAAAGGAATGATGAAGCGAAAGGTTATCGAAACACTGTACGACACAAACTCGGAATCAAGCTTGCTGTTCAAGGCAAAAAGATATGACGATGAAGATCGACGTAAGATTAACTCATCGTCGAAATTGTGCTTCGGGAAAAGGACCATGTAGCACAATTAAATTTTAGCACGATAATTATATAATCGATCAGGCTAGGAATGGCTTGAAGGATTATTAAACTCATAAGCAACGAAAATTACGTAGAGTTATTGAATCGGAGTGCGGAATCGATTCACTTATCGATGTTCTCGAGTGACCAATAACTCAGAACCCGGGGGGAAATCTGAAATCGGTGAGAAGCAATACTAGATGAAGACCCCACTACTAGAAAAAGGGCTATAGCTAATATAGACATTAGTGGCGCACTATGTATGTAAATAGCAGTGGCGCACCACACATGGGTGCGCCACTAATATCTATATTACTAATGGCGCACTACACGCACGGTGCGCCATTGCTATTTTGTTCTGAGTCCACCCCCCTCCCCAGGCTTACCAATGGCGCACCACAGCCAGGTGCGCCACTACTATTTTAGGTAGCAGTGGCGCACCTAGGTGTGGTGCGCCATTACTAAGTCTGGGCATAGTGGCGCACCTAGGTGTGGTGCGCCATTACTAAATCTGCCCAGACTTAGTAATGGCGCACCACTCCTAGGTGCGCCACCCCAGTACCGGCACCGCACCGTGCTAGTCCGCCCCTAACCACCCACCCAGCCCCCGCGCCCCCACCTTCTTCGCCCCATCTCCCCCCCTTCTTCCACAGTGCACCGCCTGCCCAGTCCAACCCACAGAGCCACCGCCCACGCCCCGCCCCACCTCTGCCAAGCCCAGCCAGCCCCCGTCGCGCCCCCCTCTCCCCCAAGCATCTAGCCAGCGGCGGACCTGCGAGATGCGCCGCATCTGGATCCCCCATCCAGCCGCGGCCAGGTACAGGCGGCCACCGCGGCCAGGTACAGGCGCACCCCGCAGCAGTACTACGCCGCGCCGCAGGCCCCCGCCGCCCCTGCGGCGTCAGACGAGGTGAGGATGCTCTGGATCAGGGACCTGCAGTACTGGATGGACGAGAACTACATCTACAGCTGCTTCGCCAACACTGGGGAAGTACGTTTCCCGATCTGATGCCAGATTCATTCGGCCCGTCGGTTGATGCGAGATTTGTTTGGGCTCGGCTTGCCCTATTGGATGTACGCGTCGCGGGTCTAGATGTAAAGGGTCAGGGATTTAGTTGTGATGGTAGAACTGCGCGGCGAGTTACTTTGCTGTGAATTACGTGTTTGTTACACGGAATTTTTTCACATATGAACATATACATTCAGTTTCTGCACTGAATATGAGCATATACATTCAGTTTATGCACTGAATATGGCATATATATTCACTTGAAGCACTAAGTGTTCAGTTTCTGCACTGAATATGAGCATATACATTCAGTTTATGCACTGAATATGGCATATATATTCAGTTTATGCACTGAATATGGGCACATATTCAGTTTTTCACATATAAATTCAGTTAAAACAAAGTGGAAAGGTTCAGTTTTTGCACTGAATATGATTTGTTCTTCCACCTATCCAGAGCAGATTTTCACACATAGGAACAAAGTGCAAAGGTTTAGTTTTTCTCCACATATATATTCAGTTCAAACAGACTGTAAAGGTTCAGGTATATATGTGTGTGTTTGTCATGTTTAAGATTAAGATATCCATGCACGGGCGCTCTTTATCTGCATTATGATTGTTTTCACATTTATTTTTTCATAACTTATAGATATTTTTTTTCATTTTTTTTAAGTTCCAAAAAGTGGGTTCATAACTTCATATGTACCCAGGTCCCAAAAATTCGCTCCATCACAACTGGGTGCTGTACCGTTATGCTAAATTATGTGAATCTGTTTAAAAAGATCTATGAATCCGATAACGCCGGGTTCAATTTCTTTGATACGCAAGGTTTATAGTTGAATTTATTTGGTATTCAAGTTCTTGTACTCTTTACTGTCTTGAATCCAGCAATTGTGTAAGGGCTTTATTGATGGTATAGAATGTGAAGACTCCAGAAGCAAACAAATTTGCTGAAACGATTTGTCCATATACTCATTCCAAAAAATGAGTCATGTACTAGGCTAGTATAAAACTACACACTAGGCTAGTATATATCCAACTCTTATAATTTGCATAGACCAAATTGCATGCATGTTACTATTGCGCATTGATTCACTCTGTACATCTCGTGCTGCAGGTTTTTGCATCGAGCTTCAGGGTGGATCCACCATTAGTACCTGCTCCATGCTTTCAACCAATATCTCCGGCGTCAAACAATCACTCTCCTGCGCAATTCTTCGACGAGGCTACGTACACCAAGAAAGCGAAGAGGGAAGCCATGTACACCTTCATTGAACTTTTCATTGTTGGCGCTCTGATTGAAGGTGTTCATTTCTGATGTATACCTTCCCTGATTTTTCATCATGGATTAAGCATTGCCCTGATCTGAACATTTCTTTACTTTATTGTTGAACAGCACCTCCAGTGAGCATGGCCATGGGGACGGAGACTATAACAGGATGGCGAGTGACGACATGTCTGCCTTCATCAACTTGGGTTCTTCTTGTTTGATCCGATGGCGCGCCCCAGACATCCTTTCTGGTAAGTCCTGATTCTGTTCCACTTGCTCTGGGACTTGGCCTTCTAGATCAAAAGCAATTCTTACAACCTTAGCTATTTTGTGCATTCCCATATAATATCCTAGGCCAATTTCATGCCAACTAGAGAGATGCAGTACGACATTTAGCCTCAGTACCGACAATAAAACAACAGAGATGGACATGTCTGGATAGTTTGATACTCAAACTCGCAGGAATGAAGATCAAGAAGAAGAAAAGATCAATATTGAAGAAAAGATCAAGAAGAAGAAAAGATCAATCTTGCTGTTCATGATTCTTTTTTGCTGTCTTCGAATAATTTTCTAGTTGCTGTAGTGTATTGTCAGAATGGAAATATTGTGTATTGTATAATATATATTGTGTAATCTGTGTTTGGGCAGTTGCTGTAGTGTATAATATATATAGTGTATTGTTGATTGAGGAACCCTGCCGTTGGGGCAGGGTGTATTTTTTTTATCCAGGCATCACTCTACCAGTGGCGCACCACCTAGTGCGCCACTGGTATGGCAGATTTCTTCAATTCACTACCAGTGGCGCACCTACCAGAACTACCAGTGGCGCACCTACCAGAACTACCAGTGGCGCACCTAAATTTCTACCAGTGGCGCACCTGACAGAAATAGCAGTGGCGCACCCTAGGGATATCAATGGCGCACCAGGTGGTGCGCCACTGGTATTTTGATTAGTAATGGCGCACCAGAGGTGCGCCATTACTAACCATTACTAATGGCGTGTTAATAGTGGCGCACCCATAGTGCGCCATTAATAGCAATATGTGGTGCGCCACTAATAGCTTTTTTCTAGTAGTGCTCATAGGAAGCAACACAGTTCTTTGATATTCTTGAGATACCGGAGGGTAATACTCGAAGGTAGATTAGGATAGAAACTGAACTAGATCGTTGACTTGCGATAGCAGATACTTTAACCTTGTCAAAAATAGACGAGGCCCTGGAATGGTTTCCTTTCAGAAATATATTAAATAAACTTAGCATGGTCGGAACCATAGCTGCAAGGGATCCAATTCAATGACACCGAAAGAATTATTCAAATGATTAAATTTTCTTGCAAGAAGCTTTCATGATAAGCTCCACATCGAGTCCATGGGCAAGAACACAAAGGTTCGGGGTCGACTCCCACTTCTTCAATGCATAACATTTCATTCGCTTCTCGTCTTCGAAGAAGTTTTAGAATTGAAAAGTATCTGGTAAAACACCAGAAGAGAATGTCTTGTGTAAACTTTCGGGTTCACACGGTTTAGGGAAGGTATATGTTCATCCCATAGGGCATCTTAGGAACATATAATGCTTCAGGAGTAAATTATACAAGCTCAAAAGTAGAGTATGGTTGGGAATGCAGAGGATACAATTTACCAAATGCAATATGTATCATGGAAGAATTCACAAGGCAGTTAAATATGAAGGACACTGTCGATAAATAATCCGACGAAGGATCGGATGTCCATAGCGGAGCTGATGTGAGCATCGACACACAACCAGATGAAGAAAGAACGCAAAGGCATCGGATTATAGGACATCTGAATAATTTGATGCTTAGATAACAAAGGAATTATGAATTCCAAAACGAAGGATCAGAAGCAGACGCTCTGATCAAGGATGGGTTATTTGAATAGACTTAGGGACACAATCGATGACAATTTGATTGGTCGAGAACCAGCTCATGTTTAAAAGGACGTCTGAGCCGGAAGATAATTAGAAAGGATCAACTGATGAATGTGTGCATTCGCACTCATGTTGAATCAATAAGATGAAAATGACGGTGTCAAGGATACTAATGAATATTGCCAGTCATATGGAAAGCATCCATAATGCAAGCAGACAAGTATTTGGAGAGCAATAAGCTGCTAAGGATTTTTGGAAGATTGAATAGTATTCCAATGTATCTTGGGAATCGTATGAACAAAGGGGGAAGAACGGATACTCGGTAAGTGCGAGGAATTATCCGTAGGGGGTATTTATGAGGCAAGACTGCAAGGCAATAAGCTCAAAGGATTATCGGAACAATGAAGAGCAGTTCGGGGCATCTTGTAATAACAAGATCAATGGGATTGAATGTAAGAGTGGCAAGTGTATGTAGTTATCAATAAGGATTTAATAGCGGTAGGGAATTTGCAAAGGCGGTGGACACAGGTGCCTCGGGGAAAATTCGAATAGCATCTTCGGAACCTCCTGGTGAAGCAGTCGATCATCTGGAATGAAGGGGCTCTCCGGCAGGAAGTGGTATCGAGAACCTAGTGTTATAATTAGTAAAATCATTTAACCCGAATAGAAGAGAGATCAGAATCCCAGAGTATAGACGAGGAATAAAAGATCCAAATACCACCCAATGGCGACGTGGGCCCGTAAGACACACAACCATGTTAGTAAAACAGTTTTCTTTGTCTAGACTCAACTTCGGCCAAGGAGTGTGGAAGGGGGGTTCCAACAGGCAGTCGGCTCTGATAGCAACTTGTGACGCCCCGATTCAATCGTACACTAATCATACACGCAAACGTGTACGATCAAGATCAGGGACTCATGGGAAGATATCACAACACAACTCTAAAAATAAATAAGTCATACAAGCATCATAATACAAGCCAGGGGCCTCGAGGGCTCGAATACAAGTGCTCGATCATAGACGAGTCAGCGGAAGCAACATATCTGAGTATAGACATAAGTTAAACAAGGTGCCATAAGATGGCTAGCACAAACTGGGATACAGATCGAAGAGGCGCAGGCCTCCTGCCTGGGATCCTCCTAAACTACTCCTGGTCGTCGGTGGCGGCCTGCACATAGTAGTAAGCACCCTCGGTGTAGTAGGGGTCGTCGAAGGTGGCGTCTGGCTCCTGGGCTCCTGCATCTGGTTGCGACAACCGGGGAAAGTGGAAAGGGGGGGGGGAAGGAGAAAAGCAACCGTGAGTACTCATCCAAAGTACTCGCAAGCAAGGATCTACACTACATATGCAATGGGTATCAATGAAATGGTAGTATATGTGGACTGAACTGCAGAATGCCAGAATAAGAGGGGGATAGCTAGTCCTATCGAAGACTACGCTTCTGGTAGCCTCCATCTTGAAGCATATAGAAGAGAGTAGCTGGTAAGTTCACCAAGTATCATCGCATAGCATAATCCTACCAGACGATCCTCTCCTCGTCGCCCTATGAGAGAGCGATCACCGGGTTGTATCTGGCACTTGAAAGGGTGTGTTTTATTAAGTATCCGGTTCTAGTTGTCATAAAGTCGAGATACAACTCCGGGTCGTCCTTTTACCGAGGGACACGGCTATTCGAATAGATAAACTTCCTTGCAGGGGTGCACCACATTACCCAACACGCTCGATCCCTCTGGCCGGGCACACTTTCCTGGGTCATGCTTGGCCTCGGAAGATCAACACGTCGCAGCCCTACCTAGGCCTAACAGAGAGGTCAGCACGCCGGTCTAAATCCTATGCGCGCAAGGGTCTGGGCCCATCGCCCATTGCACACCTGCACGTTGCGTGGGCGGCCGGAGAGCAGACCTAGCAACCTCCATTACAAAGGAAGTCGCGTTACGCGGTCCAACCAGGCGCGCGCCGCTCAGTCGCTGACGTCTAGGAGGCTTCGGCTAATACCACGACGTCGAGTACCCATAACTATTCCCGCGTGGTGGTTAGCGCGTATAGGCTCGTAGCCAGACTCAGATCAAATACCCAATCTCGTTAAGCGTGTTATTTTGAAGTAACCGTGGACGCCGACCAGGGCCAGGCCAACCTGTCTCCTAGGTGATCACAACCTGCCCTGTCGCTCCGCCACAAAGTAACACTGGGGGGCCGTCGGGAACCTAGGCCCACCTCTACCTGGATGGAACCACCTGCCCCTTCAGCCCCCATCTCCGAACAGAAACATAGCTAATGTAAAAGTATATAGTATATGTACCCGTGATCACCTCCCGAAGTGATCACGGCCCAGTAGTATAGCATGGCAGACGGACAAGAGTGTAGGGCCACTGATCTAATTCTAGCAACCAATACTAAGCATTTTAGGATTGCAGGTAAGGTATCAACAGTAGTAACAAAGACAGGCTATGCAGCAGAATAGGATTAACAGAAAGCAGTAACATGCTACACTACTCTAATGCAAGCAGTAGAGAGAAGGAATAGGCGATATCGGGTTGATCAAGGGGGGGGGGGGCTTGCCTGGAAGCTGTGTCGAGAGAGAAGGTTCGTCGGCGTAGTAGTCGTTCACGGCAGCATCGTCAGCGGTCTCAGGGTCTATCGAGAGAGAACGAGGGGGGAGGAAACAGTAAATACAAAGCAAACAATGCTACACAAAGCATGACATGACAATATGCAGTGCCGGGTGTGTTCTAACGTGGGGTTGCACGTTACCGAGAAAGGGGGATCCCATCCGGGAAAGTTTTCCGGGTTTCGGACATTTGTTAGACAGATGACCGGAGGGGGACGGTTGCATGTTCAGGTATTTAGAGGCATCACACGGATATGTGGGTTGCGTACCTGGGTTCGTCTCGTCGTTCTGAGCAACTTTCATGTAGAAAACGTTTTCATCTGAGCTACGGTTTATTTTATATTAATTTTAAAAATTTTAAATCATTTTAAGGATTTATTTATTTATTTTTAATTCAACATTATCCAGAACAGTGCATGCTGATGTCATCATGACGTCAGCAGTCAACAGAGGTGTTGACTGGTCAAACAGACGTGTGGGTCCCAGCTGTCATAGACTGTTTAATCTAATTAGGGTTTAACTAATCTAATTACTGTTTAATTAATTAACACTAGTTAATTAGGTTAATTAAATATAATTAATTAAGTTAATTAAATTAATTAGTTAATTTTTTAATATATTATTTTTATTATTATATATTTTTTAATCTTTTTTTTAATCGTTCTGGGCGCTGGGGCCCGTTTGTCATTGGGCCAGGGGGGGCCTTAGCGGTTACAGGCGAGCAACGGGGCGGGGCGCCCGAACGGGCGCGAGCGCAAGGGGCGCTGGGCGCGCACGGCGCACGCCGGTGGCCAGGGCCAGGGGAGGTGGGGCTCCGGTGAGCCATCGGAGCGGCGGCGGCTGGCGTTGGGACGAAGGGCACGGCTCCAGGCAGCGGCCCTGTGGGCGTCGACGGCCGTGGCCGCAGCCGGAGCAGGGCGACCGCGGTGGAGGTGATGGCGGGGTCGCACGGGCGGAGCAGGGGCGCGGCAAGCAGCACTGGGCGCGGCGTCGCGCGGGAAGCAGCAGGGCGGCAAGGGTTGGCCGGTGCGGGCGGCGCGGCGAGGCAACGACGAGGCGGCGGCGGCTGCAGGGTCGAGCGGGAGGTGGCGCATCGGAGGCGGGCACAGGTGGCCGCGGTGGTCGGCGGGGGTGGCCGCGGGCGGCTGGAAGCGGGGCGGAGGCTAGCGCCGGGTCCGGCGGCTGCAGCAGCGGAGGGTCCGGCGAGCTGCAACAAGTGGCGCGGGCGCGCGCGGGAGCAGAGCTCCAGGCGGGGGCGCGGTGGAGCCAGGGGGCTCGGCCGACCTTCGTCTATTTTCTGTTCTCTCTATCTTTCTTTTCGCCTCTCTCAGAGATTGTTGCTTTTTTTTTTTTTTTGTGCTTCATCTTATTGAAATATTATTTAGTATTTTTCTCCCTCTTAATTTCATTCATCTGTCAAATTTGTTTTTTTTTAGGTTACTAGCTTCTACTACCTGTCTTCTGATATTGATTCAGACGCTGTAGTATTGGGCGCCTGCTAGTTCCCTTAATCTCCATGCTGCTACTGACAATTGTGTCCTCTACTTTCTCGTCGACGTCGGTCGGCTCGTTTCCCTTCCCGATCCAGATCGGATCGGGAAGTGGGGGCTGACGAGGGGGAGTGGGGGGGGGGGATGGTGGAGTGGTTGGATTAGGTTAGGGGGAGGGGGAGAGGGGATAAGGGAGTGGGGGTGTGGCTGGTTGGGCCGGCCTGGTGGGTCGTGGCCCAGTTGGGCGCATGGCCTGCTGGGCCGGAGCCCAGGGGGGTTGCTTTCTCTTTTATTTCTTTTAGTTTTTGTTTTTTTTCTTTTTCTTTTATTTATTTTCCTTTTCTGTTTTATTTAATTTAGGGCAATTAAGTATTTTATAAAATTGTGTCTGCTTCACAATAATTACCTATGTAATATTGGGCACTAACCGAACATTTTTGTTTTAATGCTTGAAAACTTTGGATGTTTGACAAAATTTCAAATTTGAATTCGAACCGTTTTGAACTAACGTGAGATTAGCGACAGTAACAGAGGTGACGTGGCATCGTTAACCTGGAATTACTATAGCCTAATAATCCGGGCGTCATAGGCGGTAGCATTATAAGATGATCCCTTAACTAAATTTCAAGGTAAAAGTGTTCTCCCTGAGTATGCACCGTTGCTAGAGTTCGTCGTGTTGAGAGACCACGTGATGATCGGGTGTGATAGACTCTACGTTCACATACATCGGGTGCAAGACAGTTTTGCACATGCGGAATACTTTGGTTAAACTTGACGAGCCTAGCATGTACAGACATGGGCTCGGAACTCTGGAGACCGAACGGTCGAACGTGAATCATATAGTAGATATGATCAACATAGAGATGTTCACCATTAATGACTGCTCCATCTGTCGTGATGATCGGACATGGATTAGTTGATTTGGACCAGGTATCATTTAGATGACTTGAGGGATGTCTATCTAAGTGGGAGTTCTTCAGTAATTTGATTAATTGAACTTAATTTATCATGAACTTAGTCCTGATAGTATTTGCATATCTATGTTGTAGATCAATGGCCCGTGCTACCGTTCCCCTGAATTTTAATGCGTTCCTAGAGAAAGCTAAGTTGAAAGATGATGGTAGCATGTAGCGACCCAACCTCAAACGGTCAAGTCTCTGTGTGTCTGTGCCATCCCTGGATCAGTATGCTGGCACACACAGTACATCAATGTATATATCAAAGTGCAATCACATGTATAAATATCATAAAACTGATATATAGCTCATAAGTCTCAGCGGAAACAATCAACGGGTGTGGAGTCCCATCAACGCCATCGGCAAGCTGAGTGTAGACCGTAACCCTGTATCGTAACTCTTACTCGTCGGAGAAAAATATCTGCAACATGAGACGTTGCAGCCGTGTAGGTCAGTACATCGAATGTACCGGCAAGATCACTGTAAGAAAAACAGATGATAAAACTATACTGTATGCAATATGGCTTTGTGGCTCTGTGTCTGAGTTTTGTTTGCGTAAAAGCTGGATTTATTTTCCCTAGATCAAAGGAATATCAGGAGTCTGTACTACGGAGTTTTCTATCATGACATGGTTCCGCCAACCGATGTCTCATAGCCCAAAATCATCATCAGTTGCCCACAATTAAATTATCAGTCCGGTGTTGAGAGTTCCGAGGTAGATCCAAGTCCAGATGCTCAAATTGTCCGTAACCGAGGACACGACTAATCGATTAGGTTTTTAACCCTCTGCAGAGGTTTGTACACTTTACCCGCAAGATTCGATCCCTCCCTTTTCGTCCTCGCACTTCAGATCGTTTGAGAACAGGACGATCGAAACATGGTCTTCCAAAGAGTTTCCCTGACCACTGTCCCGTGCTCATCCAATCCTACCGTAGTTCTACATCTGCTAGCACCGTCCCAGCCAGAGTCACAACTAAGGTCAACCAAGCCAGAGCCCATAATGATTTGCGGTTGCACTGGTAAGCTTCCGGGCATGAAGTATTCTTCCGTCTCTTTGAGTCTGGGTGAAGCTTTCCGCATGATGTCATGGCGCTTCTCCATGCATCTCGGGTCATCCACTGGTTGCTCCAGGGTGCCCATCAAATCCATCCTTCACCCAGTAGTGTGTATTGAATTCTTGTCTCGAGTCTTGAAGTCTTGAGGCCTTGAAAATGTAGTCCTTGCAGATTCCATCATGGAGTTGTCATCATTGACGTAAAGTCCTTCATCTTCACACCACTCCCGAGCACTCAGACCAACCCCGTCTACCATAGCGTAGCATAAAAAATAAATAACATCCCGGGCATGATAACAGGGAGATGGGTTCCTACCTCATGCATTCTACTCAACTACAAGAAGTCAATATCACTACTGGAGGGATCATGAATGGTGACACTAAATGCAATAAAAACACGGGTATGAATAACATGGTCAAAGTGAACTTGCCTGGTAAGGTGATGAAGATATTAACGCTCTCGAAAAACTTGATGGAACTATTCGTCACTCCGAGAAAATCTATATAACCAAACATAGCATTCACATAAGCAATCATTCTAGCAAGAAATTTCTAGCAATCATTAAAGAGATCAAAATGCAATTCATCAAATAAAATCAATACAGAAAATCAATAATAAAAACCAAAATAAAAGTCCAAGAAGAACTCCAAGGAAAACTATAAAGAAACACTAAAGAAAACTCTATGACTTCATAACTATGAAATAGCTTTTGCCCTAAATAAAAACTTAACAGCATTAGAAGGCTCTTCCCCTGTACCATACTGAATAGAAAACACTCATTCGAGTGTGACGACAAGGCGACGAGGCTTCCTCCAGCTCAAGAAAATGCTGAATACGCCTCGCTGTCTGGCGGCTTCCGGTTTGCTAGGGACCCATGTTCCTCTACATCGCTGCACAGCCGGTGGTCAGCACTGTCATCAGTGTCAGCGCAGAACCGTAAAGAACGGCAAGGCCACCGTCCAAGAGGCCCGTCTACACCCTTATGAAGGTGATGTTGTCGGCCTCCCACAGCAGAATTAAAAAGGTTACCCCCAACTACCAGAAGATGTGTATGCGTATACTTGCCGCAAAGAAGCTCAAGCGTACTTTCAGAGCACTCCATCACGGTTGTTCGCACTGGCCACACTAATCCGAATCATCGGCAACAGAAGGCTCAGCCGAGTTGTGCTAAGTGGCCATCGAGCTAAGCTCCCCCACAAAGCATCCTCTACAGCCCCCACGCCTTCAAGTCCCAGCGCTGTCACGTACTTCTCGTTGAACTGGCAAAAAACCAAGACCAGTACCCCAATTGCCGCCAACGCCTGATTTCCCAGCTTGGCGAATGCACTTTGAGTGCTCAAAGATGCGCACCGGTCCTGGAGCCGGCATCGACTCCGTCACCGTCTGCCCAAGGTGACAAGCTCCAGTAATGTTGGCAAAAATCACTTTGCACCGGTCCAACAAGCGGTGGCCCAAGTACGAGCACTGTCCACGTGCTCCACGGAAAAAGAGATTGCAGCCCCGGCGGATTCTGTTGCTATGACGACTCGTGACTTGGTAGTTCCCAGCGTCCGTCTAGTGACTGGGACGCAAGGAATGCAACATGGCGGCTACACTTCCTCATATCCGCATGATCAGTGGATCTTTGACGGTTGCCAGTTCCTCACGTAAAAACCACGGCCGACACCGAGCACAGCTGATGCCCCTGGCACGGATTGGCTCCACCCGCCAACGCAAACAGCCGCGTCCCTCTCAATACCTCTGGGCAAGCCGTCATCAACCATCACCGGAGTCAGAGTGCATCTCTCGTGCCGGCTACTCCCAGAACATGCTGGATTCCACGCGGGCTACACACAGCCGCCGCGTGGAGAACTTTCGGCAGTCGGCTCGGGTTCTGCAGCAGTCGCAACCCAGCCTGGGGCACTTCAGAACCCGGCCCCCCCCCGGGGGCTTAACAGTCGCCTCAGAACTTCACACACAACAAATCCTGCGGCCGACTGCCCCCCGCGTCCCTCCCCACCCACCGCCCCGGTCCCCAGTGGCCGTGATCCAGTGGTGACAAGCACCATCTGGGCCCACCATCCTCAACTTCCTGGTAACGAATGAGCTTCCAACCACGAGTACCCTTCGCCCGCCAGTGTCCACCTGGGCAGGCAAGCAGACACGATAGTGAACAGAGAGCTTGTCATACGCAGCGTGACTGGCGTCTCGCTAACGCTGTCGTTGAGCCAGAAAATGGCAAGGCAAACTCCCAGAGACCATCCATCAAGGCGAATGCCGGCCACCACGCCGGCCTCCAGATCCCTCATCACCAAAGCTTTCCCGCCAAGGTTTTCTGGCCGACTGCTTTGGACACGCCAAGACTTGTCAAGAAGTGCAAGGGTGCCAGAAATTCGCGGCTCCAAGCAACACCCTGTGGCTTCTGCACTCAAGACCACCCCACTCACTTGGCCATTTTGCCGTCTGGGGGCGAGACATGGGGCCTTCAAAACAGCACGCGGCGGCATGACCCTCTGCTAGTCGCCGTGGATAAATTCAACCAATGGATTGAAGCAAAGCCCAATTAAGAAGCTCATGTCTGCTGTCGGTGCCTTCATCACAGATATCATACCGTCCGGTAACCATGAAAACAAAACAATACCGCACAGATCGTCATCACCAGACAGGCAAAAGACTTCACAACTTGCAAAGCGTCCCCCGCCCTTCTCGTTCCTTGCTTCTTCTCCTGCGTGACACGAGGCATCCGACGACTTAACGATCCGTTGCCCATGGGAAACCGACATGTCAAACGGCCAAGTGTCGAGGCGAGCAAACGTCCTCATCTGTCCGGCATCAAGCCCCGACTGGTCGACCGCTGGAGCGCTCGGCCGACTGCTGGATCGAGAGCCTACCGGCCATCCTCTAGAGTTCTCCGACCACGCCGAACAAATCGGCCGGCTTCACTCCCTTCTTCCTCGTGTCCGTGCCGAGGCTGTCATCCCAACTGACACGAGTTTTGACTCGCCTCTCGTCACCATGTACACAAGGCGGACGCAAAGGATGCGCGAGAAGAAGGCGTCAACCTACTGGAAGAAGGCCGGCTGCTGGCATCCGCCGGTCCGCCATCTACCATCAGGGCCTACGCCGCTACCACAGCGGAAGGTCAAGCCACGATCTTTCCAAGAGGGGGACCTTGTGCTCCGGCTGATCCAGCGAACAGCCACCGCCACACGCTCTCGACCCTTAGGAAGGGCCCTTCATCATTAGAAAGCCTTGGGCAACGACTCCTACTACCGTCATCGACGCGCAGAAGCCCAGGGCCCGCAAGAGGACGATTCCGGTAACGAATGGAGCGCCCATGGAACGCAAATCTCCTCCGAAGATTTTCAGTTAATGCAGTATGTACCACGCTACCTTTTATATTAGATTGAAGGCATCGGGTCCCTCGAGGATCACTCGGGGGCTACCCTTTTTATCTGTACGATAAGTTTATGCCTGAAGTGTGTTTGTTTCATTTTCCTCCGCCTGGCACCGGGTCCGACCAGTCAGCCCGGGGGCTCGCCGCCTTGTCCTATGTTGGCTGCCACTTCAGTCAGACAAGTAGTGTGCGACATCAAAGCCCTCTCTTGCCTTAAGCCGCACTCGCGAGCGACTGTGCACTGGCAAGAGCTAAAGGCAGAAACGGTGTCCACACGAAAAAATGACTAAGGAAAAAAGCATCACATAGGCCTAACCAGCTCCTTGCGCATCGCCTCCGGCTGCTGAGCATCCGGCCGGCCGGCTTCCTTCTCACTTGACTTGCTATTTTCTAAACGGCCAAAGTACTTGTCTTCCTAAATGGCCAAGTACCGGACCCAGCCACAGACCGCAGATGGCTGTCCGGCTGGCAGTGCGGTAGCCAAAGGAAGCAGCCAAAGGGAAAAGCCAAAAAAGAGCCGAAAAGCAAGACAAAGTCAGAACCTGGCAGAGAACAACTTGTGCGAATAAATATAATTTACATAGCAAAGCTCATAGCCAGCATTCAATCAAAGTTTGAATACACCCCCAACGGGTGGAATTGCGTGAATTTACATACTTGTTCAAAAGATTACAAGAACAGGAAAGATAAAGAGAAGTGGCCATCTAGGCTCGGGGAGCAGCAGGGGTCCGACGTGTTGGCAGAGGCAGCGGCCACCGGATTGGTGGAGCGGCTGACTGAGGGTTCGGCCTGATCGCCCCCGGCAGCAAGTCGGCACGGTAGCACGCGGCTCGTTGGTCGAGGCTTGGTCGGGCTGAGGTCGGCTGTCCCTCCTCGTCGTCCGGTCGACGTCCTCGCCGTCCTCGTCCTCTTTCATCATCGCCCTCGTTCGCTGGAGGCGATCTCTTCCGCCGAGTCGCCCATATCCTTGTTCAGCCGAACTAGCTGGGCGGCCACCTCATCAGTGCCTTCCTCGTCCAGCTCGGGGATGAAACGGTGGTGTTGGCGTACTCGGCGATTGCCGCCGCACATTGAGTAAGCGCAGCCCACCGCCGCCCAGCTCTGGTCCGGCCTCGTGCCGGAAGGTGCCAGCTGGCCAGTCCACCCCAGGATAACCACTCCTTGGCAAACTCCAGGCCGTCCCGCACCCGCCCGAACCATGGCCCCTTCCAAGCCTTTGAGCGGCCGCCGCTACCTCCAGCCAATCGGCAGTCCGACTGGGGGTGCGTGGAATTTGAGCATCGTGCCAAAAGGCGGCCAACAACCTAGCCCCTCGGCGCGCTCAGGCAGCGAAGCATCCTGTGAGCCGGCTGCAGGCGCGTCTTGACAGCCAGAAGCTGCTCGCCGAGATTCCGGGGCGCGTTTGGTGGCAATGTCTGCGCCCGCCTTCCTCCGCATGTCGCGACGCCCTCGATGGGCCTTGCTGACGGCGACGGAGTGCCGAAAGTATTCGCACAAGAGAAGACAAAGATTAGAAGCCAGAGGCCGATTCCTGCTGCAGTCGACGGCTGTTCAAAGAGAAGTATCTTCCCATCAATCATGTCCTCGATCTCGTCGTAGCCATCGGTCAGGAGTCTCTCCTTCTCGGCCCCATTTCCAGTGTTGAGTCTCGAACTCGGCCTTGAGGGAGTCTTCTCCTCCTTCAGCTTCTGGAGCTCTGCCTTGTGCCGCTCCGCCTGGTCCGCCAGCTCCTTGCCAGGCGGTCGCATTCCTGGCCGCCTAGCTGTGCTCCTGCTCCTTGGTATGGAGCACGGACTCGGCCTCGCCCAGGCGCTGCCACAGATCTGCGGCGGCCTCTTGCCAAAATGGAGAAAAAAGAAAAAACCATCACACCAATGGAAAGTAGTTGCCGGGAGATTCGTCCGACTGCTCAGCGTCGGCCCGAATCTCGGGACTACACCCAGCGGGTGCGCTGACACGCCCCCGCGAGGAAGAAGACCAAATACTTACTTTGGCTCTCCGTCAGATCGGCAGTCCCGCTTGGTCACCTCCTGGAGCTGAGAGTTATAGGCGGCCCGCACGGATGTTTGTGGTAATCCTGCGACGAAGACAACAGAGAGGGTAACGAGTCAGTACTCGGACCTCGACCTGAAGTTCCGAGCCGCCTGTTTAGCAGCCCGCCCGGAACTCGGGGGCTACACCCAGTGGGGTGCGCTGGCGTGCCCCTGGAAGATTACAAAGAAGCGAAAACAGAAACGTACCCGGACGGACGCCCGCTTCGCCAGGAACTCATGCGTGTACTGCTGGAGTGCGGCGCCCTGGGCGTTGAACCGGGCCAGGACTTCCTGCGAGGCCGCGTTCAAACACCCATACCACCCGAGATGTCCAGTCTGGTTGGTGCGGCCTGCTAGCCTCGGCGTCGGGGCCGACGAGCTAGCGGCCCCAATCTCCAACGGCCGCGTTGCTAAGGCCGCCCTTCCCCACGCTGACGCCCGTGGTGCGGACTGCAGGATTCGGACCCACCACCAACTCGCCGCTGCCCTGTTGGCCACCGCGACGCGTCAGGCCCGACTGCCCCAGGCGTCGGCAGCCGACGTGCGCGGGGGCACCTCCGCCTCTGGGATAACAGGGTTCCCCTCCCCTCTCGTGAACCGGCTGTCATCGTCGGCCCCTCAGTCGGAGCCTGGACCTAAGCACCACAGGCTCCGCAATTGTGGACCGTGGACTCCGGAGCCCAGCTGCGGGACGCCTCTCCGCCTGCCCTTGGCGGCGGCGTCCGCCTGCTCCTTTGCCGCGTCGGCTTGGGCCCTGGCCGCCGCGTCGGCCTCCGCCTGCTCCCGGGCCGCAGCTTCCCCCCGCTTCTCTCGTGCCTCCCGCGTGTTCTTCTCCGTCGCCTCCTGGAGGGCGGCTATCGGATCCACGCGGCTGGGGCCCCCACATCGTCTTTCGCCCCGCTCACGTGCCGAACGGGGCTCGCGTCAAGGCAAGTGGGGCGCTGCGCGCCAACGGGAGGAAGAGAATAAAAGGATCGCAAAATAGAAGAAAGCAAACGCAAGCAAGATGCAAGAAGGACAGGAACTTACGCGGAAACCAGCGGGAGCCGCTTTGGGGGGCTTTCTGGAAGAGGCCGCCTTTGGCGCGGCCTCTTGCCCGCTTGGTTGGCGGCGGGGGCCGAGGTCCTGGCCTTCTTGGGCGGCTGCCGACACACCCGGCGTCGGCCTGGCGCTTCGGCACGCGGCTGCTGCGGTCCGGCGGCGGCCGAGGAGCTGGCGCCCGCCCTGTCGGCGCCATGGGCACGGCGCGCTCTTCGTCCTCCTCGTCGTCATCCGGCCAACCCCGAGGCCGCCTCCTAAGGATCCGCGTTGCTCCCTCACCACCACCGTTTGTTGCCCTCGTCCTCCTCCTGAGCGCCCCCCCAAGTCGGGGTCGTCCACGTCACTCACCGACCGGTTCCACCATGTACTGGTGACCCGGGCGGCGTGTCAGTGGCCTTCTGGCCCGGGAAGCACTGCACCAAGGCGGACTGGTCAGACGGCAAGAAAGAACCCGGGCAAACAAAGGAAAAAAGAATTAGGAGACGTACCGGAGGCAGCGGGTTGGCCCGGCTGTACGCGGCTTTGCCGAATTGCCACTCCGTCTCCGACAGCTTGCAGTCGGAAAGAAGTTCACCATGCGGACCACCTCCACGTCCGGCATCACCTTGTGGACAGCCGGCACGGTCCCGGCGCCCACTCATGTCGCTGATCAGTGAGGCCGGGCTTGAAGGGGCAACACTCGGCGCTTCACGAACGCGGCCAGCAGGTCCGAGGCCTTGAGGCCCCCGACGCCGTCATCTCCTGGAGCCGGAGGAGCGCGGACACGCGGCCGACAGGGTTCCGGTCGGAACTTCCAGTTGGTGTGAGGTCTCAACAGGTGGGCCGGCTGCGTGGCCGGCAGGTTGACGTAGTCCCGCGTCGAGTGGATATTCTCGATGTAGAAGTACGACTTCTCCCATGTTTGGCCGACTGCAGCAGAGCGAGAGTCAGAAGCGGACCCCGGATCCCGTGCGCCGCACCGCGACGCAGGCCTCCGCACTGGCCGCCTCGTTCTTAGCGGCGGTGCCGAGCTTGAGGTAGTGTGGGGAGTGTGCCGAGGGCCCTCGCATAGGATGACGAAGGCAGAGAGCAGCACCACCGTATTCGGAGTGAGATGGTGGGGCTGCACTCCATAGAAGTCCAAAAACGAGCGAAGGAATCCGCTCGCCGCGAAGGCCGAAGCCGCGGAGGAATGCGACCGGAAGACAACGCACTCGCCGCCTTCCGGCGACGGCGAGATCTCCCTTTCGGGGGACACGCACCTTGATGTTTGAATGCATGGGGAGCCGCCGCGTCTGGCGGAGGAACTCCAAGTGCCTGTCGTGGACACGTAGCCGTCCCAGTCGCCCGCAGCGGCCGCTTTGCGCCATGGGCTCTGTGCTCGGCGGTGGCGCGAGGAGGTCCGGCAACGGCGGGTTGCGGCAGCACTCCGACGAGAGGAGAGGCCGCGGCAACAGCCAAGAAGAGGAAGGAAAAAGCAAAGAGAAGAGAAGGAGGGCGCGCGTATGTTCTGCCGCCCCCTCCTCCCCCTACTTATAGCCCTCTGCGGCGGAGCCGAGGGGGCGGACTGGGGGCGCAAGATTATTGCGCCCACTCCCCCATGACCCCGCAATTACAGCACACCGTAATGGCGTGTATTAATCACACCACGAAGCGCAACCGCCCGCCTCGGCCGCAGCGATCCGCACGCGTGCCGAGGCCTTGTAGTGGCGGGCCCAGGCCGCTGCGACGTCTCATCGTGCACGCGGCTGGCAGGCCGCCTGACCTGCTGGCGCCGCGTGGCGAGCGAGCAACGGGCAGCAGCCTGTCGTCCGGTTTGGCACTCACCACCGCCTCCGCCATGAGGATTCGAACTCGCCAGGCGCCGGCCTGGCCTGGCTGGCTCCTAGCAACCGGCCTCTTCCAGAAGACGGACGAAGCCACACTACCAGACCACTCAGAGTAGGAAGCTGCTGATGCTCCTTGTTTCTCAGCCGCGATGCCCCACCGCTTCGGGGACCACTGTCGGAGTAAATTCCCACGGGTAGCCACATCGTCCCCCCTGGGTATTTCGAGACATCGGGCTGGCCTGTGCCCCTCACACCTTCCGGAAGGATGACGTCCTTCTGGGCCGCTCGTCCATGAGACCGGCTGCTAGAAGGCGGCAAGACCATGGAAGCCGGCCCGTGAGGGGTGGACTCCTGGCAGACGGCCCCTCGTCCTCTCCGAAGTCCGCACCATATCACCACGACACTGACAAGGCATGGCTTGCAGTGCAGCCTGCCATCCCCGAATTCAGGATGGACGTGGCCACAGAGCTGTTTACCGGGCAGACACCCCCCCCCCCCCAGCGCGGCACTATTGCCACACAGACCATGACATCACTAGCGCCAGAGGGAGCCATGCTCCCAAGGCGGGCAGTCGGTACGGCCCGCAGGCGGCGGGCCCCACCTGTCCGTGAGCCACCAGAAAGGCGGCAAACCTCAAGCAGTGGCAACAAGGGAAGGCCGACTCCTAGCAGCGGCCCTCCTCCCCCTTGAGTCTCTGCATCATTAACCAGACAAGACGGTATGGCTACAGCAGCGCCCGTCAGGCGGCGGGACTGTAACCACGTTCCCCTCGATCAGCCTTCGTCATCGAGGGCGAAGGCTACAATAAAGCAATCAACATGCCCCCAGGCGGCGGGCCCCAGCGGTCGGATGAAGCCGCAGCCAGGGACGCTGACGGTCGGGTCCTACACCCTGCGATTACCATTGTACCCCTGGGGGTAGGCCTATATAAACCCCCTAGGTCTCACCCATGCAAAGGGTTCAGCACCCACGCCATTCACACCACACGTGAGAGAGGGAGTAGAGCTCGCCTTGCCCTTCTCCCTCCTCTAGCCGAAAACGCTCAAGGGCAACTTGTAGCACACTTTGTTGATCATAGTCATCATGCGTAGACCCCGCAGAGCAGGACTAGGGTGTTATCTCCGAGGAGAGCCCCGACCTGGGTAGATTCGCAGGCGTATGCGATCTCGCTCACTCCACTTCTAGAGCCCGCGCGACGTAACTCTTGTCCCCTCCATGATAAGCCACCCCCTGGCATATGTCGTACAATATCCCCACACTTGCCCTTTTTTTGAAACTAGTGGTCTTGTTAACCATCAACACTTGATGCTCCTTCTTGATTTCTACCTCCGCAGCTTTGAGCATTGCGAAGAGCTCGGAATTGTCTTTTCCATCCCTTGCATATTATAGTTTCATTACGAGCCTTTGTAGCTTTGTGGCAGTGATTGAAACTCTGTCATAACATTTTCATCTGGAAGATTAACTCTCAACTGAGTCAAGTGATTATGATATCCAGACATTCTGAGTATGTGTTTCACTGACAGAACTACTCTCCTCCATCTTGCAAGTATAGAACTTGATGGAGACTTCATATCTCTCAACTCGAGCATTTGCTTGAAATATTAACTTCAACTCCTGGAACATCTCATATGCTCCAGGACGTTCAAAACGTCTTTGAAATCCCGATTCTAAGCGTAAGGCGCACACTGAACTATCGAGTAGTCATCAGATCGAGCTTGCCAGACATTCAACAAACAGCATCTGCTCTTGCAGCAGACCTTTCACCTAGCGGTGCATCAAGGACATAATTCTTCTATGCAGCAATGAGGATAATCCTCAAGTTACGGACCCAGTCTGTGTAGTTGCTATGTAACATCCAAAATTCTAAATTTTGGATATTATATTAAATAAATAGTTTTGATTGTTTGTTGATTGTGGTGTGATTGCTTGTGTGAAATTGAGTGAAATTTGAACTTTTTGAAAGTTGAATGAGAGGGAATGAATGACTTTCCCAAACTTTCACCTTGCATTTATGATCTCCATGATTTCAAATTCATTTCATCACAAAACCCTAGAGTGAAGATGATATGACTTTTTCCATTTAAATAATGAAAAGGGTTTTGAAAGTTTGAATTCCATTTGGAAATTTTCTAATAACACTATCAACTGGAAGATCAACTCCCAGCTGAGTCAGTGGTTATGATACCCAGACATTTTGAGTATTGTTCACTGACAGAACTGTTCTCCTCCATCCTGCAGCTATAGAACTTGTTGGAGACTTCATATCTCTCAACCGGGCATTAGCTTGAAATATCAACTTCAGCTCTTGGAACATCTCATATGCTCCATATGTTCAAAACATCTTGGAAGTCCCGGTTCTAGGCCGTAAAGCATGGCACACTGAACTATCGAGTAGTCATCAGATCGATTCTGCCAGATGTTCATAACATCTGCATAGCTCCTACAGCAGGTCTGTCACCTAGCGATGCATCAAGGACAAATTCTTCTGTGCTGTGATGAGGATAATCCTCAAGTTACGGACCCAGTCCGTGTAGTTTCTACCATCATCTTTCAACTTAGCTTTCTCTAGAACGCATTAAAATTCAGGGGAACTGTAGCACGGGCCATGATCTACAACATAGATATGCAAAAATATTAAGACTAAGTTCCGTTATGCAACTCAATGAGTTTCATGAGAGAAGATAAATGACCTCTTCAAATCCTAAAATGAGAGTTGGAAGTTTCAAAGAATCAAATTGAAGTCCCTTTGAAGTTATTTTGAAACCCACTTTCATTTGGAGTTTTGTTTTTTTTGGTTTTTATTTAAATTATTTTTCTCCAAAAATAAGATATATGAAAAATAGGGTAAAATAATTCCCTACAGTAGAAAAGTGGGAAAATGAGTTTTAATCATTTTTAGTATTTTAAAATATTTTTATTTGATTTTAAATGAACCAGTAGCACTGTTTGCTTTATTTAAATTTTTTAAATTTATTTACCCTCAAATATGTTCATGTTTGAAAATATTTTTCTGAATTTTTTATATATAATATGCCTATATATTTTGTTTTATATATCCAGTTTATTTTGTTTCCTTGCTGTTTTATAAAAAAGAAAACAGCCGCGCCTGGCGAGGACAACCGGCCCAGCCAGGCCCACTGCCAGCCAGGCCGCTGCTAGCGCGCCAGCCGCCGGTAGCCAGCGAGAGCGAGCGCCAGCGAACAGCCCCACGCCTCACGTACAAAAAAAAAAAAAAGAGATCGCTCGGCCGACGCTCGTCCAATTCCCTTTCTCTCGTGTATCTCTCTTTTTTTTTTTAACATCAGTACAGACACAAGCGCTCATATATACGCGCATACACTCACCCCTATGAACGCACACACGCACACCCTACCCCTATGAGCACCTCCGAGAGTCTGAGCCGGCATATCTCTTGAGATTTTATGAAGTCACCATAGGCGCCTCGTAGTCGACGGAAGGTCTCCTCCCACTGAAAGTGCATCGCCGAAATTCCTGAAATAAATTCAGGATAAATGCAGCACCAGGACTTGAACCCTGGTGGGCTGGGATACCACTGTCCACCTATGCCATCCAACCACAGGTTGTGTTCGCGTATGTATCTCTCTCTCGTTGACTTCTTTATGTCTCTAGCGCCTGGACCCCATCCTTTTCTTTCTTCTTCTCCATGTACGCATACACAACAGACTCCTACCTGGATCGCTCCCGACGCCGCCGCCACGCTCGATCTTCATGGGAACCCTACCCCGAGTCCATCCCTTCCCCAGCCTCATGTCCTATAAATACCCGAGGTCGTTCTCTCCTGTTTCCCTTTGAAAACCCATGCCCAAGACCACCTCTAGACGACACCCTCACTTTCCAATCTGGTCGGCCAAGCAGAGTTCATCGCTCGACTCCAACCGCCGTGAGCTTTCCGTGACCCCTCCTTCCATACCTACCTCTACCCCCCCCCCCCCTCGGGATTGTGCATCTATTTGACAAACCACGCCGCCCAGGGAGCACCGATAACCTCGTCCTCAACCCCGTCCGTCGTCGCCGGAGCTCCCAGTTCACAGGAGCTTCTCGAGTCGCCCCGCTCGACTCCGACGTCTCCTCGCCTCACTATCCACAAAAAATCGGACCCCCTCGGAGTTCTCCCATCCGCTGGAAATCGCCGTCTCCGCCATCGCTCACCGGAGCCGTCGCCCCCCGCCGACCTCCACTTCCCTGTCTACAACAAGCCCCTCTCTGTAAGCAACGAGAGGCTCCCTCCGTTTGTTTTTTTTTTTCGAAACGTTAAGTGCAAATATTATAGATCGGTTTGTTTTGGTAGATCATTTTTCTTTGGTTAGATCGAACCGGTACGCCGGTTTTATTTTATTTGTAGCGTGTTAGCTGGTTCAGTTAAAATACGCCCGAAGTAGCTTAGTTACAGAATGCACACCCCGTAGGCCCAGTTACAACCCGCTACTTAGCTGCGCACGATTTTTTTTGTTGTTGTTTGTTCGTTTCTGTTTTTAGTTTTAGATTCAATTTTGTTTTTTATATCATTAGATCCACAACTCCGATTTTGATGATTCTTTTTGCTACGGATTCACAAAAATCCCATCTATCACCGTGGAACCAACGAAAAATTTTTTGAACTTTTTGAATTTCGAATTCAAACAGATTTGTTACAAACACTAGATTGCTAATACTTTTATTTAAAATAGCTTTTTTGAATAATTCTTTTTGCTAGTGATTACTTGATCTTTTGTCTAAATAGTAGGCTTTTGCAAATTAGTCTTTGTTTATTTTAAATTAGGGTTTTAGCAAAAACAGTACTGTTTTGGTTCTAGTTTTGTTTTAGTCTTTTCCTTATAGTTTTAATAGTTTTAACTTATTTCTTTCTGTCACTTTTGACAAATTTAGTTTTGTTTCTGTTGATAACAAAAAAAAAATTACTTTAGAAATTTATTTTCTTTA